>JALIZH010026244.1:0-47289 GCA_030522465.1 Rhipicephalus appendiculatus
ATTCTGTATTTATTACAGACAGCTTAATAGCGTCACAAAGAAAGACGTTTACCCGCTTCCACGGACTAATGATTCTCTCGACAGGTTGCGACACGCGAAGTAATTTTCATCGACCGATCTGAAGAGCGGCTATTGGCGAACAGAGATCGATGAACGAGACCGCGAAAAAGACAGCGTTCGTGACTCCGGATAGGGTCTCTGAAATACAAGTTCTTCCTTATGGCCTCTGTTCTGCTCTAGCAACCTTCCAGCGGATGATGGATACCGTTCTCGCTGGCTTGAATTCGAAAAGCTGCCTTGTATACCTCGACGATGTCGTCATCTGCTTTGAGAGCTTCGAAGAACATATGAAGCGCCTAAGAATGGTTCTGGAAGCTATTCGTTCTGCCGAACTCCCGCTAAAACCCCACAAGAGCCATTTTGGCTACGAAGCTCTGAAATTCCTGGGACACGGCGTGAGTGCAGCTGGAGTTCGGCCCGATCTAGAAAAACTGCAGCAGTCGCCACTTTCCCTGTTCCGTCAGACAAAACAGCAGTTTGACGCTTCCTCGACTTGTGTGCTTATTATCGTCGATTCATTGCCAACTTGTCGATGATAGCCGAACCGCTCACGCGATTCACTCGAGGTGATGTACACTTTGCCTAGACTACAACACAAGAGGCAGCTTTCGCAAAGGTATGGCAGCGAATGCAAACAGCTCCTGTTCTTGCACATTTTGAAAAGGACGCTGCTACTGAAGTGCACACAAGTGCCAGCAACGTTCGACTTGGCGCTATCCTTGTACAGCGCCAAGTCGCATGTCATAGCTTACGCCAGTCGAACAAACTCTCGAGCCGAGGCCAACAACTCTACGTCAGAGAAGGAATGTCCCGCAATCATGTGGGCAACGGCAAAGTTTCGACCTTACCTCTACGGCCGTCCCTTCAAAGTGGTGACTGATCACCACTCGCTCTGCTGGCTGGCGAATCTCCGCGACCTGTCTAGCCGTCTCACTCCGTGGAACTTGCTCTTCCAGGAGTTTGACATTGTAGCGTCATCATCATCGCCCTTCATCATCATCATCATTTACTAGCCACCGCGCTAACCGCGCCGCGCCTCTCGCGCAGCTCATGCACAGCTCGAGACGTGAGCTCTCGCACCTGGCGGTTTGGACGCCTGCTGCCGCCGCCGCTCCGCTCAATAAAGTGGTGAGACATCGGCACGGCCACGTCAGCCGGCCGCCTTCACGACGTCGCTTCGCGTCTCCTGTCGTCCCGCTACAGTGGTGAGCCGGAGAACGCGCCCTCCAACGAGGCTGCCGGCTCCCGTGCTTCCACGATGTGCCCGCCACTGCCGCCGTTCGATCCGGCCTTACCCCAGGCATGGTTCATCAAGCTCGACGCCGTTCTCGCCGTGAATGGCGTCACGGCACAGCCTCTCATGCACGCCGTCTTGCTAGACACGCTGCCGGACGAGCTTCGCCATCTCGTGCCCGCATCTTCCTTCTGCCCGCAGCCTTCTGACGACATTTGCACTGCTATGCTCGCTTGCTACGGCCACAAGTACCGCCCGCTTCCCTGGACCCGCGACTGCCATTTTAAGGTTTCGCCTGTGTCGCAGCGCGCGGTACCAACCGGCCCGCAGCCCTCTCTCGACCATGACCTCACTCATCCGACTGCGTCTCCTTCCACCTCTCGTCCGGCTAACAGCGAGGCGTTTCTCGCGCCCGACCACCCGCCCGACGAGGTTCAGGACGTTCCTGCGGCCATCGATCTGTCCGCCACGAGGTGCTTTTCTTCGACGCCCTCAGCCGACGGTCCATCAGGGGTGCCTGCCACCCACCAGTCTTCCAAGATCTCGACGACCCGCGACACCTCGAAGCCGACAGACTCTACGACGGCTGCCTCGCCGCACGCCATGGAGTCTGCCACGGCCGCGGACATGTTGAATCCGCTATTCGCCCATCAATTGCGGAGGCGTCGCCATCGACAATAACCAACGAACGCGACCTTCCACCGACTTCAGCGCTCTGTGCGATTGACCAGCAGCGACCTGCCTCGCCCTCGCAGTCACCTGCAGCCGAAGTTCAAGCCTCCATCCAACTACGGCCGAACTTCCATGACGCTGCGGCTATGACAGACGCGCCTGAGGACGTCGTGCCTGGTCCTGCCTGCCATGGAGGCAGATGTAGCGACAGATGCGAGAGACGAGACGTGAGAAGACGTCGTGAAGGCGGCCGACCTGGCCGTGCAGAACTCTCACCACTTTATTCGGAAAATGCCGAAGCGGAGCGGCGCCGGCTGCCTGCGTCCGAACAGCGAGGCGCGTGAACTCGTCCTCTGGCTCGCGCCCCGATCTCTCGTCAGCATGTGCTGCGCGAGAGGCGCTGCGCGGTGGTTGGAACATGATGATGATGATGAAGGGCGATGAAGTTGACGCTACAGATTACTCCCCCCCCACAGAAACGCACCCCGGAATAAAAACTATGGCGGCGTAAGGTCGATGTCATGGGAGGGCTGCGGGCCGGTTGGTACCGCGCGCTGCGACACAGGGGAACCCTGAAACTGGCAGTCGCGGGTCGAAGGTAGCGGGCGGTACGTATGGCCGTAGCAGGCGAGCACCGCATAGCAAAGATGGTCGTAAGGCTGCGGGCTGCTGGAAGATGCGGCCGCGAGATGGCGAAGCTCGACCGGCAGCGCGTCGAGCAAGACGGCGTGCATTAGCGGCTGTGACGTGACGCCATTCACTGCGAGAACGGCATCCAGGTGCGTAAACCATGCCTGAGGTAAGGTCGGATGGAACGGCGGCACTGGCGGGCACAGTCGTGGAAGCATGGCAGCCGGCAGCTCGTCGAAGGACGTGTTCTTCGGGTCAACACTGTAGCGAGAGATGGGAGACGAGACGTGAGAAGACGTCGTGAAGGCGGCGGACGTGGCGGTGCCGAACTCTCGTCACTTTATTCGGAATCTGCCGAAGCGGAGCCGCGGCGGTTGCCTGCGTCCGAACAGCCAGGCGCGTGAACTCGTTCTCTGCCTCGCGCCTCGAGCTGCCAGCATGAGCTGCGTGAGAGGCGCGGCGCGGTGGTTGGAACATGATGATGATGATGAAGGGCGATGATGATGACGCTACAGCAGGCATCGACTATGCCGACCTTCGCACCAGGCCACTTGCGCGACTACGGAAGGTCGTTCCACGACCACGGGTGCGCCGACTGACCCTCCTCTAGAGAACACGCTTGATGGGTTTCATGCATTGCGGCTTCCGGGTTCTTGACGGGGGGACGCGAACCAGCATGTATGTAACTGGAATGGATGCATGCCCTTCGACACGTCGCAAGCCTCTTCTACCTGCCCGACGTGCTGACCGACAACGTACCGTACATATCACTACACGCTTTGCGTGTAGCATGGTCCTTCGGGCACCGCGTATCCGCTTCTGTCGACTCGCTTACCCTTGCAGACACACCGGCCGCAGTAGTACGCAGAAGTCGCCGTTGCGCGGACATCGACGTCCACACAAGCACCACCCACCCACTGCCAACGTTGGCGGCCAAACAGAAATATCTGCGGGCACCTTCGTCAGCCGCATCCGCTCGCGGAACCTGGTGAACACTCGAACGATACCGTCAGGTCATTGTGGGACCCGCGTGCGCATGACCGCGGCGCCCTGGCGTCTACATCCGCTTCCGCTGCACCTCTCCCAGTACCGAAATATAAAGACCCCGTGCCTCGCCACGATGACGACTTGGACTCTCCACGGACCTCTTTGTTTCGCGTCATGATATCTCTTGTATGTACACACTCATGATTTTCATTTCGGGTTCATTTCTGCGGATGGGAGTAATCTGTAGCGTCAACATCATCGACCTTCATCATCATAATCATCATTTACTAGCCACGGCGCTAACCACGCCGCGCCTCTCGCGCAGCTGGTGCTGAGCTCGAGGCGGGAGCTAGAGAACGAGCTCTCGCGCCTGGCGGTTTGGACGCCTGCAGCCGCTGCCGCTCCACTTCGGCAGCTGCCCAATAAAGTGGCGAGACATCGGCACGGCCACGTCGGCCGCCTTCACGACGTCGTCTCACGTCTCCTGTCGTCTCGCTACAGACATCACGATTGTGCATAGATCTGGGCGCAAACACGAATATGCCGATGCGCTTTCTCGTGCACCTGTAGGGCATCCTGATAAGGACATCGAGGATGCTGAGGCCGAAACTCCCAAGTTCCACGTTTCATTGTTCGCGAGCTGTCCCCTTTTAGATGTGAAGCATTTTATGGCGAAGCTCAATCCGGTGGTGGTGGTGGTGGTGTGCTGCGTGACCACCCTTACGGCGCATGCGCAGACCCTTTACAAAAAATAACGATAAATAACCTCCCCTCCCCCTCTCTCTCCTCTAGGCATCCCTCCCCACGGCAACCACACCCTCACTGCGCATCCGCCTCCCCCTCCTCTAGGCATCCCTGCCCGCGGCGTCCACACTCCCACTGCGCATGCGCGTCCCCCCCTCTCTCTCTCCTCTCCTACGCTCCCCCTCTCGCCTCGCGACGCGGACGCAGGCAGCGTCTGCTAGCGAGTTTCTTTGTTGAAAAAACCGACTGCTCGCGCTGCACAACCGTTCACTGGCCACCCCGTATATATGGCAGTGACTCTTGACCTCCAAGGTGGTGCCGGTGGGAGATTTCTCCTGTGCGTTGTTGAACAATAAAAATTCGCAGCGTGCGCGTTAACTAAAAGCGGACTGCGGCGGAGCTCGGCGGAGCTACATATGAAAAAAAAAATTTAAAAAAATAAATAAAAAAATTTAAAAAAAACAAGAAAAAGCAAAAAAAAAAAAGGCGCTGCGCCTTGCTCCCGACCGGGCTGCAGAAATCAGGCGCCTTTTCCTTCTTCGAACCACAACCACCATATATAAATGGAGTGAAGCGCGCGCGAAATGCATTCGCATTTCCTCACGATTCCCTTCGGGGAGGTGGGCGCATTTTTTTAACTCTTGCTAGTACATTTTGCCCTCGTCCAGCAGGATACAAACTCCTGTAGAGTGGTACCGGTGACTGCTCGCGCTGCACAACCGTTCACTGGCCAGCCCGTAAATACGGCACTGGATCTTGACCTCCAAGGTAGTGCCGGTGGGAGATTTCTCCTGCGCGTTCTTGAACAATAAAAATTCGCAGCGTGCGCGTTAACTAAAAGCGGACTGCAGGCCTCTGTGTCCAGTCGGAGTCTTCTGTCTCTCATTGCCCATTAGCAGCGATTGGCATGTTTCAGCAGGAAACACCGGTCTATCACTGCGTGATTGCGCCTCCCCAGATTTTCTCCTGCGCAACGCCGCGATGAGCGCCAGCGTCATAGCCGCCACCAGTGTAAGCGTTAGCGCCCGCTGCTTCACATCTACACATGGTTTCCTTTAGCGGGAGATGGTGTAATTTTTTTCATGATGACATGTCTTCACTAGTAAAGTGGAGGTCTGCTGCTTAAAGGGAAATATTTTCGCTACTGGTTATATGCACATTTTACGTACTCGCAAGAAGACATCTTGACCAGAACGAGATAAATATCGGTGTCTGTAAACATGTTCAGGAAAGAGGTTGCTGACCAGTGTGGCTGTTAGTGTCGTTCTGTCCAAGTTGTATAAGTATTGTAACGTGAATCTAGCTTTCAAAAACTGCACAGTGTCGACAATCTCTTTTAAAAACGCCATAAGTGCAATTCTTCAGCAGATCATATCGTGACGAAAATAAAGAGAGAAGGTAAGGAAGACGGTTCCGGATAATAGCCAGAAAAAAAACGGGGGGACAGACATCCTTAAGGTAGAAAAATCGCATCACCAGTTGTCGTAAACGCAAATGCACTAGACTATGGCCACCCTTCTCCAGCGGAAGAAATAGGTTGTCTCTTCTCATGGTTTCCCAGGATGAACTACAAATGAAACAGACAAATATAATGCGAAATGCCTGAATATGTACGCGAGAGCAATGCAATATTTGTAGGATGTAGACAAGCTTTGATCCAAGAAAGATGTTGCATGTTTTAGCTCTAGCGAAAACAAAAAGGTCGCGCCCTTGCCAAGTTGAGACCTTTCGACGGAGAGTGGTTATCGCGGACGTCCAATGAGGATCGATATAACGGCAGTCAACAAGAGGCACGCCAAGATAACGCACCGGAGTGTCATTTCAATGAATATTTGCAAACACTGAAGGAGTTAGACCCCACTTGCCGAGCCAGAAGGTTCTCGAGACTCCTGCGCACAAAAACCCTATAAAAACGTTATGTCGGGAAGGAACCGCGTTAACATACGCGGTATAACGTGGTAGAAGAGTAAAAATGACAACCAGGCGTCACACAATGCGAATTGTATAAACAGGTGTTATACAATATGGATTGTATTATGAGTGGGTCGTTGAATGTTTCCAACCCATTGCAAAGGGCTCAGCCATAATTTTTCATCGCCATTAGCCACCGAATCAATTAGTGCAGTAGTGTGAACCTTGCAAGCGTACTAGTATTAGTAGCCCCAAGACAGTTTGCAACGGGTACTACAAATGGCGCTTTTCCAGCTTTCGTAGCGACTGTGCTATTGCCACGAGCGTTTCTTTTACTGCGTTCAGTTTCCGCCCACAAAGACTATACAGTACTCGGCGCAGACCGCGCCTTAATGTTGCAGAAGCTTCTCGGTTGTAGTAGATCGTTTTGTTAAGATTGCACGCAAGGCGCTAACACTCAAGATTATTCCAGAGCTTCCGCGACGACTAGTGATAAGGCTAGAATGTTCGACGCGTGATTTATAAAAGCCGCAGTAGCGTACGCATTTGGGCTGGTTGGTTCATGTTTACAGAAGTGAAAAAACAGCGCTAAAAAGACGGCACGTGAAAGGACACAGGACAGGGTGCTGTGTCCTGTGTCCTTTCACGCCCTGTCCTGTGTCCTTTCACGTCCCGTCTTTTTAGCGCTGTGTTTTCACTTTTATAAAAGCCGGCGCGTTCCAACGATGTTCAGTTGATCGACGGCCGACGCTCTGTTCGCCGCTATGAATTCCAGCGTGTATTGCTGTAATCTTGCTTTCCGTTTACCGGCCTCAAGTTCGGCCTAATAAAGAGCTTCATCTTGGACACGTCGCCTGCTGCCTTCGTCGACGTCACAACCACGTGACATCTGATGGAGGTGCTGATTTGTTCATGTTCCGGACACCCCCTTCAAGCCGTGAACCCAGCCCCAGTCGTGAAGGAGACATCGACACCAAACTCGATCAGCGAGCTAGCCGCAGGCGACAGGGAGCTACCTCCAGAGTTTGAGCCCCTACAGGATAAGACTCGAAAGACCACGGTCACGACCACTACCGCGACAACATTACAGTCACTGCACCAACACCCGGCACGGTCGTGATGCAGCAGCCAAAGGAGCCACCGACTTTCCGTGGATCATCGTTCGAAGACCCGGAGACCTGGCTGTAGACGTAAGACCGAGTAGCCACCCTCAACCACTGGGACTCGGACGAGAAGCTGCGTCGCATCTACTTCTACCTGGAAGACGCGGGAAGGACCTGGTTCGAGAAGCGAGAGACTGCGCTTCAAACCTGGAATCTTTTCCGCGGCACATTCCTGGACACGTTCAGGAGCATCGCCCGCAATGAAAGAGCCGTTACATTGCTGGAGACGAGGGTGCAACTCCTGAACGAAAGTGAGACCATTTTCGCGGAAGAAATGACGCGACTCTTCCGGCACGCCGACGCTGAAATGTCCGAGGAAAAAAGGTGCGGTTCCTCATGATAGGAGTGAAGGAAGAACTTTTCGCCGGACTTGTGCCCCACCCCCGAAGACGGTCTCGGAATTCGTTTCGGAGGCCACTACCATCGAGAAAGCGCTAGAAATCCGCAACAGGCAATACAACCACTGCCTGCCTACTACGAGCTACGCGGATGTTCAAGCGCTGGGAACCAATGACCTCCGCGAGACGATCAGATCGGTCGTGCGTGATGAGCTGCAGAAGATGTTCCCCAGATCGCAACCTCAGGTGGATTCGATAGCCGAGATAGTTCGTGAAGAACTCCAGCAGTCACTCGGCACCCCTGAGCCACCACAGTCTCAGCCACAGGCCTTGAGTTACGCTGCTGCAGCCCCGACGCTACGTAACCTCTGCACGACCCCGTCAGGACGCTGCTCAGCAGCACTACCGTCGCCAGACACCCCCGCCGCCCCCACTGCCGCCATCTCACCCGCCTGCCAGCCAGCGGTACACACCGAGGAAGATCGACATCTGGCGAGCCCCCGACCACCGTCCCCTCCGCTACCGCTGCGGAGAAGCCAGCCACACGTACCGCCGATCCCACTACCGTGAGATGGAATTACGAGGCTTTGCTGTCAACGCGCCTCGTCCACAGCAGGGGTGAACAACCACAAGACATCGCCGACTATCTCGCTGGGGCTCAGTGGATCCCCGACGACCATCCCACTCGCCGTCGCCTCGCCGCTACATGTCACCGCACCGCCGGCAGTACACTGGCTCAAACCGGGCCCGGTCGCCTAGCCCGTATCCGGGAAACTAGGGGCAGCAACCGATGGAGGTGCGGTTGCTGTACGACGAAATGCCGAAGATACTCCGCGGCCGCCGACGACGACAACGCGACGAGACCTGCAGAACACGACGCGAAGCAGACGAAGCCCTGCCGACGATACCTCGCGGACCGAAGACCTGACGACGGAGCATGGAAGCACCGCAACAAATCGACGCAGCCGTGATCCGACGCCGCGAGCTATCCGCGACGCAAGGCGACGGACAAGCGACATCGACGTTCTCATCGACGGCCACAACGTCACCGCTCTCGTCGACACTGGTGCCGACTATTCCGTCGTCAATGGGGCATTCGCCGCCAAGCTGAAGAAAGTAAAGACCGCTTGGAGTGGGCCCGAAATCCGGACAGCTGGAGGTCACCTGATAACGCCAGTTGGAGTCTGCACGGTGAGAGTCACCATCAATAAACGGACTTATCCTGCAAGCTTTGTTATCCTACAACACTGCTCCAGGGACGTGATACTTGGAATGGACTTCCTAAGTGACCACGGTGCCGTTATCGACCTAAGGTCTCAGTCGATAACACTAAATTCAGAAAAAGCGCTGCCAACCCAGACGACGCCGGGGAACCATGCATTAAACGTGATAGAAGTGCACGTCACCGTTCCGCCTCTCTCCAGCGTCATCATTTCCGTCGGCACAGAAAAACCCGCAGACTTCGAAGGCGTCATCGAGGGCGATCAGCATCTGCTTGTAAACCGTCAGATTTGCGTCGCAAGAGGCATCGCCGAGTTGCGTGAAGAGAAAGTAACAGTGATGCTCACGAATTTCAGCAACGAATACAAGCATGCGAGCAAAGGCACCACGGTCGCCTACATCGAACAAATTGTGGAAGCCAGCGACGCCCTCGCCCTCGCCGAGTTTACCGAACATGCTACGACGAACCAAGCTCACCAACTGACTTTCGACGTCAATCCCAGCCTTCCGACGCATAAACAAGAACAGCTCAAAACCCCGCTCCAGCAATACAAGGAGTGCTCTTCGTCATCGTCAAGAGTTCGACAGACCCCAGTCGCACAACACCGCATCATAACAGACGAAAGTGCCAGGCCACTACTTCAGAGCCCGTACAGAGTTTCAACGCGGGAACGCGAGGCCATAAAGAACCAAATCGACGAAATGCTACGCGACGACATCATCCAGCCTTCAAAGAGTCCGTGGGCGTCACCCGTGGTGTTAGTGAAGAAAAAGGACGGAACCCCACGCTTCTGCGTCGATTATCGCCGCCTGAACAAAATAACGAAGAAGGACGTGTACCCTCTCCCACGGATAGACGACACCCTGGATCGACTCCACGAATCGAGGTACTTTTCGTCGATGGACCTCAAGACCGGCTATTGGTAAATTAAAGTCGACGAGAGAGACCGAGAGAAGACCGCGTTTGTAACACCAGACGGTCTCTTCGAGTTCAAAGTCATGCCCTTCGGTCTTTGCTCGGCGCCTGCGACTTTCCAAGCGGGTTATAGATACAGTACTGGCAGGATTGAAGTGGCAGACTTGCCTGGTGTAAATGGACGACGTCATTGTGTTTGCTTCAAACTTCGACGAACACCTCCGGCGACTTGACGCAGTACTTCAAGCAATCAAGGCCTCCGGACTCACCCTGAAGCCAGAAAAATGCCGCTTCGCATACGAGGAACTCCTGTTCTTGGGTCACGTCATTTGCAAGTCTGGAGTTCGCCCCGACTCACGGAAAACAGCAGCCATCGCTGCCTTCCCGCCGCCCACTGACAAGAAGGCCGTACGCCGATTTCTCGGCGAGCGCCTATTATAGGCGCTTCGTCAAGAAGAATTTTCACGCATCGCCGAGCCACTAACTCAGCTCACGAAAAACGACGTGGAATTCCAGTGGGGAGCGGCGCAAGTCGAAGCATTTCAAGAATTGAAACGACGCCTGCAGACGCCCCCAATACTTGCGCATTTCGACGAACATGCCGACACGGAAATCCACACCGACGCAAGCAGCGTAGGCCTCGGCACGCCGTTCTTGTCCAGAGAACTCTGACGCCGACTGCTTGTCTCGAGTCCCCGTCGACCCGCCGCCGCAGGATGACCAGGACGATGACTTCTTCTTGGGAACCATAAGTACCGACGACTTCGCCGAACGACAGCGAGCCGACCTGGAACTTCAGGGCCTTGAGGAGTATCTCGAAGGCAAGACCGTCATTTTTCCAAAAGCATTCAAGCGAGGACTCACGTCGTTTTTCTTGCGAAGTGGTCTTCTCATATAGAAGAATTTCTCGCCACTTAGAGCCGACTACACCTTCTCGTAGTGCCTGCAGCAATGCGGCCAGAAGTCCTCCAGGCACTACACGACGACCCGACGGCTGGACAGCTTGGACTTTCCCGCACGCTCGCAAGAGTACAGGAAAAGTGCTTCTGGCCGCGCCTTGCCACCGACGTCGCCCGCTACGTAAGGACGTACCGAGACTGTCAGCGACGGAAGACACCGCCCACAAGACCAGCAGGCTTCCTTCAGCCGATCGAGCCTCCTCGGGGACCATTCCAGCAGATCGGGATGGACCTCCTAGGGCTGTTCCCAACGTCGACTTGCGGAAATAAATGGATCGTGCAGTGCCACCGAGGTAGCCAAGTTCTTCGTTGAGAACATCGTCCTTCGACATGGTGCCCCCAGAGGTTCTGATCACCGACATAGGCACGGCGTTTACTGCTGACCTAACTCAGGCGATCTTGAGAAACAGCCAGACAAGCCACCGCCGGACCACCGCCTACCATCCACAGACCAATGGCCTCACCGAGTGTCTCAACAAGACCATCGCCGACATGCTGGCCATGTACGTCGACGTCGAGCACAAGACGTGGGATGCTATCCTTCCGTACGTGACTTTCGCGTACAACACGGCCGTACAAGAAACGACGCAGATGACGCCATACAAGTTGGTCTACGGACGGAGCCCGGCAACGACGCTTGACGCCATGTTACCAAACGTCACCGACGAGGAAAACATCGACGTCACCGCCTACCTACAGCGCGCGCCGAAGAAGCCCGACAACTCGCCCGCATGCGAATCAAGAATCAGCAGACCACCGACAGCCGCCGCTACAATCTTTGGCGACGCTTCGTGGAATACCTAGCCCGGCGACCGCGTTTGGGTGTGAACGCCGATACGCCGACATGGACTCTGTGAAAAAATTACACCGTCTCCCGCTAAAGGGAACCATGTGTAGATGCGAACCAGCGGGCGCTAACGCTTACGCTGGCGGCGGCGTTGACGCTGGCGCTCATCGCAGTGTTGCGCAGGAGAGAAAACTGGGGAGGCGCAAAGCACGCAGTGATGGAGCGGTGTTTCCCTACTGGAACATGCCAATCACTGCTAATGGGCAATCAGAGACAGAAGACTCCGGCTGGACACAGAGACCCGCAGTCCGCTTTTAGTTAACGCGCACGCTGCGAATTTTTATTGTTCAACAACGCACAGGAGAAATCTCCCACCAGCACCACCTTGCAGGTCAAAATCCATTGCCATATATACGGAGTGGCCAGTGAACGGTTGTGCAGCGCGAGCAGTCGGTTTTTTCAACCAAGAAACTCGCGAGCAGACGCTGCCCGCGTCGGCGTCGCGAGGCGAGAGAGGGGGGGCGTAGGCGAGGAGAGAGACGAGGGGACGCGCATGCGCAGTGGGAGTGTGGACGCCGCGGGCAGGGATGCCTAGAGGAGAGAGAGGGGGGGGGACGCGCGTGCGCAATGGGAGTGTGGACGCCGCGGGCAGGGGATGCCTAGAGGAGAGAGGGGGAGCGTAGGAGGAGAGAGAGAGGAGGGGGAGGCGCATGCGCAGTGAGGGTGTGGTTGTCGCGGGGAGGGATGCCCAGAGGGGAGAGAGGGGGAAAGGAGTTTTAGGGGCGGAGCTCCTTAGCCGTGCGTCCCTTGTATGTAGTAGCCACCTGCTGATGACGATGACGATCGCGATCGTCATCCCCACTATGCGATCGCGATCGCGATCACACAGTGGGTACATGGAATGTACCCACTATGCGTCATAACGATTACGCTGATGACGATGACGATCGCGATGCCATACAGCACAGGGCATCGCGATACCACGTGGAATGTACCCACTATGCGTCATAACGATGACGCTGATGACGATGACGATCGCTATGCCATACAACACATGGCATCGCGATATGGTCTCACGTGCATATCGTTTGACCACATGCAACCAACCACCATCACGTCTTCGATGATGTACCTCCGGAGGCTTCGCCCACTCATCATCATTCACTCCGCGGATATGCTGTGATTTTTAAAATTTTTTTAAAGGGTTTGCGCATGCGCAGTAAGGGAGGCCACGCCGCTCAACCACTACCACCACCACCGGATTAAGCTTCGCCATAAGATACTTCACATCTAAAACTTCTTCGGTGATACTTCGGGCCTTACAAAGTGCTTCGACGTCTAGGCGCTCTGAACTACGAGGTTGTCCCAGACGGCATTACGAACTCTCAACGGCGCCGTGCGCGAACTGGAAGTCGTCCATGTCGTGCGCCTCAAGCCGTTTTTCGCGCGGCAGTGAACCTGAGGACTGCACATTTTTTTTTTTCATTGGACTTCCTTGCTTGTGCGCCTTGTTTATTGAACTTTCTTGATTTATTCTCGTTATTTATTTTTGCATGTATTTTTCGCATGTGTTCTGTTCTAAGCATCGGGACGATGCCTTTTCAGAGGGGGGGCATTGCCACGAGCGTTTCTTTTACTGCATTCGGTTTCCGCCCACAAAGTCTACCAACAGTACTCGGCGCAGACCGCAACTTAGTGTTCCAGAAGCTTCTCGGTTGTAGTAGATCGTTTTATTAAGATTGCACGCAAGGCGCTAACACTCAAGATTATTCCAGAGCTTCCGCGACGACTAGTGATAAGGCTAGAATGTTCGACGCGTGATTTATAAAAGCCGGCGCGTTCCAACGATGTTCAGTTGATCGACGGCCGACGCTCTGTTCGCCGCTATCAGTGCCAGCGTGTATTGCTGTAATCTTGCTTTCCATTTACCGGCCACAAATTCGGCCTAATAAAGAGCTTCATCTTGGACACGTCGCCTGCTGCCTTCGTCGACGTCACAACCACGTGACACTATGCTCTCTGCGAAGGCCTGGCGTTTTTTTTTTTTTTTCATTAATTCTTTCAATATGGCATCCCTTACTCATATCCTGATATACTAATATGTATGGTATATAGCCGCTTCGGTTTGACGCCCTAGAGCTGTTTTGCGCTCCTTTACCCAGTTCATTCCAACAAAGCGCGCCTATCGCAAGCCACTACGTATCCATTGCCACACTGGGTCAATAATCAGGCATAGACCTGCCCACTGGGACACAGCGACGTTGGGTTTTGCAACAAAGGTAAAATCAACAATGCATACCGTGGTATATATTTAGAAGTTGTGACCGCGCAGGCAGAAGTTATATACAGGTGCGTTAGTTTATTGTCCTTTAAATGTGATTGTTCGTAAAAGCTGCCAGCATGGCACGCTCGTTACCGGGCGGACACACCAGCCACCGCGTCCTTATTTCGCTGAATATGTCTTTAGGCAACACTATTTGAATGAACTGCCGGTCTGCGACCAAGATACGGAGCACCGCTGGGCTGAGGCTCCTCTTGAGATTTTTGCTCTCCATGGCTCCAACATATGCGGGACAAAGACGTTTCTACTCATTGGCAATCAAGGAATCCCGTTTAGCCATCTCCAGTATGCACCCGAAACGCTCGCTAATATTGTCTCGGGCACTAAATGAATATGATGCTGAAATGAAGCGACATTTACCGCCTCAGTTTAATAACACACTCTCTACAGTGGCATAGCGGTGACGAAGTTGCACTGTTTGTATTGAGGCGTCAGAGCTGGCCGCATCCGCATTTAATTGGGGGGGCTAAATAAGAAAAAAAGCCTATATATCATGCATATTGCTTACGCTAAAACAAACAAAACAGACAGCTCAATAAATTGACCGGGTCCCTAATGCATTCGCTTACGACGACTCCAGGCCATAAGGCGATTTTTTCAGTCGTATTAAGGAGCTGTCTGCATCTCACCTGGTTTCGCACTGCCTCCATGATCGGCCTACCTTTGCCCAAGGGACTATGTCTGGTGACAATGTTATCATTCGACGTAATGGTGGCGTGATGATGGCGGCATAATGGCGTCACTAATTTGGAAAATTTCTGATGCCTTCGTCACTGGATATCGTCACGTCGCCGCGCGATGATGATTTTTGTATCACTCGCGCTGATGCGGATGCCGCGGGACGCTGACGCCGGCGGTCAATTTTTTTGTTTTTTGAGGCATCTAAGCATTCGGGCTTAAAAAAAAGAATCACGCCATATCCACGAAGTGAATGATGATGAGTGGGCGAAGCTCGATCGTTTTCATCTATGGCAGAAAGAGAATGTGTGGTCTGGAACGCGCTTATGGTCATCAGCGTCATCGTTATCACGTGTAGTGGGTACATTTCACTGGTCTGGAAGCGTCATCGTCATCGTTATCACGTGTAGTGGGTACATTCCACTATACTGGAACGCGCTTATACTTCATCGTTATCACGCGTAGTGGGTACATTCCACTATACTGCGTCATCATCATCTTTATCACGCGGAGTGGCTACATTTCACTATACGTGGCTACCTACCTACCTACTGCTACTACTACTACTACCACTACAGAGGAGGGACTGACCAACACCCTAAGGAGCTTCGTTCCTAAAAATCACCGCCATATCCACAAAGTGAATGATGTTAGAGGAGCTTGCTCGGAGATGATCGGCTAACCCGCTTCGCTTCTGCTTCGCTGGCCCTATGCTCCGGGTTTGCTTGACGGCGAGCCCTCTTCGCTTCGGCTTCCCGGGCTGTCACCGCAGTGTCTTTGCGGCGAGACCGCCGCGCTGCGGCTTGTGCGGTGTTCATGCGGCCGAGGGTTAACGAAAGTGCTCACTGAGTGAGCTTCCGGCGAAGAGAAAGGTAGCGTGCGTGCTGAGAGTGGTGTGCGTCGCCTTGAGCGGCGCCGACATCCAGTGAGCATTCTTGAAATCACCAGAAAGCCGGCGCCTTGAGCAGCGTGTACACGCCGCCACCGAGGCCGTCGCCGCCGCCGGACAAGGCGCGAGCCTAGTAAGCTTGCCGAGCAAGCTCCTAAAATCTGCATCTCCCTCTACGGTCAGAATGGAACAGTTCTAGACTGCAGGAAAGGGTGTGGAAGCTTCAGCCATGGGCAAGACACTGTAGGGTTCAGGGACACCTGGCTGTTTAACACATGGCATATTAATGCTATCTTTTTTCCGTCGCATGTTCCCACTTTACGTGATGTGGCATTATGTGCAAATACTGGGTAAGAGTAGCGTTTATAGGTGATTTTACTGTTCATTTATTGAAGCCTAAACGGGGTGTTTCATTGAGTGCCCCAAAATCTTCAAAAAAGAAAACAAAAGGAAATGGAATACGTGCGGGTTATTTTGATTATTCCTCGATATTAATTTTTTCTGTAGAGGCCGACATTTTAAGTTAGCTAGATGTACAAATTACGGCCAGTTATAAAGAAATTGAATATTTATTTTCATTTAAATATAGGAGACAGCAGGTAGGGTCCAATGGTGGAGTGGATGTCCTTCCTACGAAGACCACATCACCGCATTGAAATTGCGTAAAAGAAACATCGGATAATTATTGTGAATTAACAAAATACGGCCAAATTCACCAACAAACCGAAGCCAAAGCACCAATAAGAGCAACTAGCCGACAACGACAATGACGTCACTGCTCACACAAAGATTGCAGTGGTGTTAGAACACCTATATTTGTTACCCTGTGCACTATACAGACTGTGATATCCACCCCACACCCGCACACATGTGAAAGAAAGAAGACAGATGGTTCACATAGAGAGGCTCCTCATTCTGCGCATCTCGGAAGAATATGGGAGTAGTAGCGACATTCGCGTCTGTTTCGCTGGCAAACGTGGTCATATTTTCACGGATTTACCACAAATTCAGAGGTTTATTCATGGTTGAATAGCGGTTAAATGTTAACAGGTTGATTAGTGCCATAACCAGATCACTGCCACTACAGAAAAATGAATATTGAGGTGAGCCAGGAAAGATTTCATTTTGCTTATTTTCGACAATTATCGGATACAATTTATGAAGTACCTCTTCAATACTCATTACTCAGTGTCATTTATTGTTCAGATTAGTGCCCTTAATGAATTGAATACTCGTCAAGGGATGGATTGACAACGTTAAAAGAAGGAAAATTGTTTTCAGTGCCTCGAAGTTTCAGTTACTCATCCTGCCTTCCCTACCATCCTACGACGATGGTCTAGTGCTTATGGTGCTCGACTGCTGACCCTAAGGTCGTGGGATCAAAGCCCTGCCTCCGCGGCTGCATTTTCGATGGAGGGGAAAATGTAGCCGCTGAGGACGGGCTGCAGACACCTAGGCCATGTATCTAAACATGGACATGTTGCATTCGCATCACCTTGGCGAATTTTTCTATGCTAGTAATTTTTATTACTCTACTTCATTTGTTATTCCTCTAGAATATGAACGTATTAATTCTGGCGATCTTTATGAAACATCTTTATATACGTGACATAATGTTGTTAACGTGTGGAGACGTTATGGTCAGTGTGCGAGGTTTCCGAAAGCAATATGACCAATTCTTACTCATATACATCGTGTAGGAGTAAATCACGTAAGGTATATCGGCGACATGAGGACCGGGTAATGTTAGGAAACACCAACACGTTTAACGTCTTGTGATGTCCTTCTTAGTTGCCTGTTTCTATAATTAAATATCCAGGCAGCAGGTCATGAGCATGCTCAAACGGTAAAGGTTTCTTGCATCTCTTGGTGTTCTCTTCACATTTTAAAGTCCCGTCCGGAATCAACGAGCCCATCCCAACAACTGTAGCTGATAACACATTTATGCTGTCTCTACACAGGAACCATGAAATGAGTTAATGTTGTTAGCAGCTTCTGTAAAGTTGAAGCAACGGTTATGAAAGGGCGCAACCAAGAGATGATAAACACAGACGATGAAGAATATACGAAGACAGATTTTCTGCTTAAGGTTGGCGGTGCAGAAGACGTGTGGTCATAGAATAAAAGAATGCGTGGTTACACAAGTACGCCTTCAGGCATTACAAGGCGTTTCTTCTTCATTTCGCCCTTTTAATGTTTTTAGATATGCTGACGATTTTTTATTGTTTTAGGCATGATGTTCCCCGTGCCTTACCATGAGATGGTAGACTTTATTTTAGATGCCTTCGGGACAAATACGAACGAACTAATTTTCACTCGTGTGCTTCCCACCGACAATTCTTTGGAGTATTTAGATATTAACCTGGCTGTGAAAACTGACAACGTTTGTTACTGTTACATGCCTCGCAGTAAAAAGCGCTTTTATCATACATTTCTGTGCATTCTAAGACTGTTAAGCGTGGAATCGCTCTGCATTGCCTTAAATCTGCGCTGTGCAGGTCGTGTTCGCACATGATGCAGGTTAGCCTTAACACTCAGACTGACAGACTTAGAAAAGTGGGCTTCCGTCGGAAGGTCTTGAATGCCGTAACCGAATCTTTCCTACGAAAACTGAAAATCAATACTCAGGAAGAGCACTTGAGAGAACGGGAGCGTGTAAGACCACAGGTGGTGCCATAAGTGCACAAGGTGAGCCTCAACCTGAAAAAGGTGGCCACTAGGTACGGAATTTCTTTTAGTGTTTTCCGCTGCAAATGAATTGGCGCACCTTTTTTTTTTATTTGCGACGTAGACTTGCCCTTAAGGCATAATATTTGTTGTGTGTATCTGTATTAAATGTGCGCCGTTAGGCCGGTCTTGTGTATGAAGTGAAGCAGTGTCTTGTAGAATGCGTTGTCATGTATCCATCGGTCATAACTGTTTGTGTCACTGTAGCGAAGGCCGGCTTGCAGGAGATGACGGGAGCGTTCCCACTGTAACCCTTGGCACGTCCATATCAGATGGAATGCATCTGCTTGCATCACCGGAACAGAACAGTACGGGCATGTAGCACCCACTGGTAAATGCGACCAGTTCCACGTTGAGATAACAGCCGGTGTAAGGTGTAACAACCGGTGTAAAAGCCTGCCCGAAACCTCCTAGGCACGACTTCCTCCACCCTAGTAAGATGAAGGGGAGAGAACAGACACGGTGGGATAAAGGCGCGTGTATCTTGCCGGAGCACATTTTTACGGGCACGGAGTGAGTTTAGGGGTTGAAGTGGAAGGCGAATAGATGGAAGGTCTATATTAGGAGGGCAGTGTGCCTGTTGATCGGCAGCAATATTGTGAGGGTTCCCAGCATGGCCTTGAATCCAGTGTACCCTGACGCAAGTGGCTGTATTGCGGTTCATCTTGTGTAGCGCCTCGTGCAGATTTCCATGGCCTTGTGAACTTTTGTTGAGTTCCTAGATAGCCGCTAAAGAATCAGTGAATACGTCAAATTGCTTAATTGTAGGCAGCTTAGAGGTGACATCCCTCTCTGCGTCATGGATGGCTTAAGTTCCATTGCAAGAGGACTGGCTTCCGTAGATACATAATGCTGGTGACCACGGATGAAGTTATGCGTGGTACTTAGGAATGATGTCCTCCCGCCGTCTTGTAGGATAGCAGCATCTGTTTAGACTTTGCAAATATTAGCGGAAGGTGCTTCGATGATGCAGCGTTCGTCAATAATACCTGATGTATCGCTGCGCCATAACTTTGTTGTCTCATTAGATGTGATGGTGGTGAATTCCCAGGAGGCATTGCATCGGGCTGGTTGTCGATTCGAGAGCCGCGTTCAAAGTCAGCGTGCAACGCAGCAATAACCGGAACAAGTCGCTTTTTTTATTTCACGCGCTTTTTTCTCTGTGCAATTAGCTATGCAATTGTGTTAAGCTGGGCGTCCTCCTGTAAAGTTGTTATCGGAGTGATGCGGGGTAACGCTGTTACTGTGCGCATTGCATCACGGTTAATAGTCTGCTACCGTGCCAGCTGTACCAAAGTTAAACGCTGAAATTGCGCCTGGTATATAATTCTTGGAGGCAGAACTCTGCGTACGAGCCGTCGGGCTACATCAGTACGAGCTCCACCTGCTTTTGGTACAATGGGGCGAATCAGATGAAGCGTTTTTTGTGGAACTCTGCCTGGCTTTGTGCAACTCTGCCTGACTCAACCCTGCGTTCTGAGTGCAGTTATAAAGTACATCAAGGGATCCCTGAAGCTGTTGAGCTTGTCTTGAATTGTCTTTATGCAAAGACCACAAAGTCACATCATCAGCATATATTAGAAACTTCACGTCTGGAATCCGGCATAGTTGCCAAGCTAGATGTATTAGCGCGACGTTGAATAGGAGAGAAGCCAAAAAGGAACCTTGTGGGACACCTCTGTTGGACGTGAAGCAACCTTCTGACTTTCCAGCTACTCTTATAGCAAATGTGCGGTTCTGACGAAAAGAGTAAATCAATCTGGCGCAGCTATGCCAGCCAATCTCTCGTGCTGAGCCACAAGGCTGCCAAAAGAAACAGGTGAAACCTTTAAGGCGTTGTGCCATAGGTGTCGTCTACGAGATTCCCTCTGAGTTATGGCAAGTCCTGTATAGGACAAACGGGACGGCGTATAAATTACCGTCTGAGGGAGCACGCCTATAGCATAGGAAAAAGTGATGGTGCGCGTCTTCCGGCGTATGTTAAGTCATGCTCATGTGTGCCACGTTTCGTGCAAGTTAAGATTATTGGCAAGAATAGGGATCACACGCTGAGGGAGCTATTAGAAGCGTTTAAAATTAGAGGGAAGGGGTCCGTTGTGTCCGTGACACATCAATTGTGTTATATGGATCTCAGCTCTCCTTTTTCATACTCAGGTTTCCTCTTGACATGTATGACGTCACTTCTTCACGCATCTGCGCATGCTCCGATGTTTTCTTCGCTTGCAGCCTTTGCTGTCAATAAACAGTTGCTAGTTGGCGCTCATCTGTCTTTCTTCATTTGCAGTCTTCATGGTGCAAACCTTGCGCCACAAATAACATGTTTAGTAAACAACTAAGCCGGTTGCAGGCCGCAGGTTTTACGGAGCATGTAGTGACCAGATCATCTGAGAAGTTGATTCGAGCGTTAAAGTGGGATGCGGCGTGACCACAGAAACCCAGCCACTGTCTGTTCCACAGGCGTAGTGTACAACGTCCCCTTGTCGTGTGACTGCGGCATCCATATATATATATATATATATATATATATATATATATATATATATATATATATATATATATATATATATATATATATATTGTAATAATAACGAGCGGCCGCGGAGCTTTGGCTCTCGCGCTGGACCAGCGCGTGAAAGAAAGACGAAGGGCAGAATAGAACAGCCGGCCCGTAGCAAGGGTGCTGTCTCTGTGTCTCTCGTATTACTTTACAATGGCGCAGTTGTCGGAAACGAAGCCTTGAGGCGGAAACCGCCTGTGCTCGTCCGTCTTCGGCCTTGCGGAGCCGCCAGTCCAGGATCGCCGCCCTCGTATCCTGGGACATGGAAATCGTAAGCCTGCCGCCGCAGGAAGCACAGTTCGGCACGGACGGCGTCCAAGCCTCCTCGTCGCCCGCTTGCCTGCTGGCGCTACAAGCATCGTCCGGGGAAGGCGTCCAGGCCTCCTCGGCGACTCGACGGGAATCTCGCGGCGCTTGCATTCATTGTGTCGACCGCGCTCCCGTGATTCAGGGCATCGCCGCCGCACTGATTGCTGCGACGACCACATACGCCGCGGTCGCCGCCAAGGGCTCCCCGGGCGGCTCACCCGACGATGCAGCGCAGATCATTCGCGCCGCCACGCACCTGTCGCAACAACTGGGAAGCTTGGCGTGTTCTAACTGCGGGTCCGGGACCGCCTCCGTGTGTGGCGGGGCCTCGTTATTTTCCGCGGACTCCGCCTCTGAATCCTCGGGTTCCTCACTCAACCACCTCACGGACCTCATGCCGGTGACATCCTTGCTAGCACAGGAGCTAGCCCGTTTCTGCGCGGGAACTTCCGGGTCCTGCCAAACCACATCACCATCAGTGGCTGCAGGGGAAATACCGCAGTTCCGAGGGTTCCAGGATGACGTCTACGGGTGGATCGATACCATCAACTCGCTCGGAAACCGCCATTCCTGGACGCACCAGCAGAAATGGTGGGTCGCCATCGACCACCTTCTCGATGCTGCCAAAGCATGGCATGCTTACGAAGGCGTCAGGCAGCGGTCCTGGTCTGAATGGTGTACGAAGTTCACAAGCCTCTTTCGCCCACTTTTCGATTCCTGCGACCGCCTGCCTGCCAATGGAGTCTCTACCACGCATGACATTTGCGAACCACACCACTTCGACGGTGCACCTCGGGCGTCCAGCAACGTGCCATCCCTCGGAGATCGATGTCGCGAGGCGCAGCGCCCCGTCGGTGCAGCTGTGCCCTGTAGCTACTCCACGGACAGCTTCCCAGAGTGTCCTGCGGCAGTCATCGACACTAGCCGCAAGGTGTACTCCTCCCTACAGGTGTCAGACTCTACGTCGATACCTGCAACACAATTCCCCTTGACAGACGCGTCGTGCTTAGACGCGTCGGCCTTCGGTGCGACGACGTCAGCTCCCTCGCTACCAGACGGAGACGAAGCACAAGCCACCATTGCCGGTTTGGCCCACAATCAGGAGCCACATCATCCCCGGCTATCACAGCAGTCATTGGCCGAGTGTGCCGACGCTCGCCACTTGCCAAGTACCGTCTCCCCTAAACGAGTCTCAAGTCGCTATCATATTGCCTGAGGACGATGTCATCGAGGACCCGCCGGTGCAGCTCACGGTTGCACCTGATGACAAGGCATCCGGCCAGGTCGGCTTCATTGCACGTGACACATTGGTAGGAAGCACCACCTTGAGTACCAGTACGACATCAGCGATACCGCAAGAGCACGACTTGCCTCTCAAGCCAGCACATGAACTCTGCCCAGCAGATGTCGCAGATGTCTAGTGACACCTTGACGCGCCCCGAACAGCACAGACGTCCACGCGCAGTGTGGGCAGTCGCAGTACTGCAATCTGGATTCCCTGCCATGTCTTCCCAGCTGCGAAAGGGTAGTCGTCACGATGACGTGCAACCGATGTGCCAGTGTCACCTGCTAGCCCCATATTCTGCAGGTGACCGCATTCATTCACAGCGCGCACGAGACCTGCAACGACCACCTCGACACAGCCAGGGTCGTCCACCAGAGTATCTGGGATTTCAGCATGACAAGTCGCGACGCACTAATGACCGACCACCACGGCACTCCCAGTGCCGCCCTCCAGAGACAATTTCAGCAGCTTCGCGCGCTCGCAGTCGTGGCCGAGTGTAATGATAACGAGCGGCAGCGGAGCTTTTGGCTCTCGTGCTGGACCAGCGCGAGAAAGAGAAAGACGAAGGGCAGAATAGAAGAGCCGGCCCGCAGCAAGGGTGCTGTCTCTGTGTCTCTCGTATTACTTTACCCAATATATATATATATATATATATATATATATATATATATATATATATATATATATATATATATATCGGGCCAAGCGGAAGAATCTGTACTGTGAGATTGAAAAACCACGATGCCAATACTCGCGCCGATGGCCTAGCGCATATAACTGCGTATTGCAAGGAGTGTCGGTGCGCTCCACAATTCAGAAATATAACATCATCGCTAGGAATCATGACGAGACAACTTCAATGATTTCAAGGTTGATTTTCATGAAAGACCTTCATCAGTGTTTGTTCCGTTGTGCACGGGCGCCACGTTTAAACTTATCGTCATCGTTGTCCTGTATGCCAGCCTTGACCTCCTGCTCTGTAAACACATCACCGTTTCCTCAAACCTTTCTCGTATTTGTATTGGAAAATTCAAATATACTGCAGTACTGCGCATCGTACCGTGGAAGACGCAAGCAGACTTTAGCAGAATCCAGTTACCTAATAGTCTGAATGCTCTAAAACACCTCCTATATTTTGCGCATCATTTTTTTTTCAGGGGCAAAGAACCTTAGCGTCTATACTTGTTCGCTGTAGTGCGTTGTCCGTTCTTAGGTTACAGCAGATGCAAGGTACCTACTATACGCCATGACGATGAGAATGACGCTGATGACGATGAAGAATAAGCACGTTCCAAACTACACCTTCTCTTTCTGTCATGGATGAAAATGAATTTGAACGCGCCCTCGCCTGGGAAAGGCAACGCCAACGTAGACAACACCCGATGACGCTGGTAATGATTAATAATAAGCGCCTTCCGGACCACTTTCTGCCATGGATGATAAAACTAACGTGACGACACTCTCGCCCGCGAAAGGCAACGCCGCCGCAGACAACAAGCTACCCCCGTGGCTCGAGCTCGCGAAGCAGCGGCAAAGGGGCAATGCCGACAACAAGCTGCTACTCCGGAGGCGAGAGCGCACCATGCGGCGTCTCAACGTCTACGCAAACAGCCAGCTACGCCGTAGGCGACAGCTAGGAAAGCAACGGCAAGCTAGGAAAGCAGCGGCAATGCTGACAACATTTAGTAGATGATTGTAGGCGTGTTCTTGATAAAACGTCATGTTTTTTGTAGAACTATATTTGTAAGAGAGTGAGGCATGAGATTGCTGCGATTAGAGTTAGTATATATTCATGTGTGTTCCCAAATAAACGTGGTTTGAAGTTAGCGCTTGTGTTGTCTGCATCTCTTTCTTGTGCCCCCGTATTATTGCGCTGAACGTTCCTAGTTATGCATCTTTACCAACCCGCCCAACTCGCCGCACTTGTCTGACAACAAGCTGCTACCCTGGATTTGAATGCGTGGGAAACGGTGGCTATTTGGCAAAAACGCATGCGTATACTGTACACACGCGTTGTCACTCACTTACATGCGTGATTGGGCATTTTCACGGGTGATTTACAGTAAGACCGATCCCCAGTGCTTCGCCCACTCGTCATCTTCACTTCGTGGTGATGCGTGGTTGTTTGTACAGCGCAGTGGTTGGCGCGATAGATTTCTAAATGCAAATTGCTTCTCTTGCATCCCTGGTAGGTGACTGTGTAGGAGGCTTTTTTTTTGTTCCGTAAATTACCAACAGCAGGCCGAACGACAAAAAATAGCTCGTTGCATGTCGTCAAAGGTGACAGTCGTGATCGTCAACACAACAGAATGAACGGATGGCTACCACGACCAAGTGGATTTTAATTTCTTAGCATTTGTCGCAGAAAGGACAAATCGAAGGCAATATCTCTACAACACAAGTGGGTAGTGTACAGTTTTTTTTTCTTTTTTTTGCGTTGATAGAGGGCAAGTTGAGGGCAATATGGCGAAGCATGTACTGTAACCAGGACGAAGCGTATAATTGGTGAGTGCATGTTGAGGACTTCTGGAAATATTTAACACAGAAGACGGGGAGTACGTAACCTTTTTCAGATACACCACTGTTCAAAGCGAATTGGAAGTAATAGCTAGTAATGATATTCGCATAAACAATATTATAGTATCGTGTATGAAGAAAAAAAACTATTTAAGCACAGCAAACACGCTAGCTCCAATTATGATTCAGCAGGTACTAGCTGACTTTTTCTTGCCATCAGATTTCAAGAAGATTAAGAGTATATATAGGGACCCCTTATCGGCATCATACCTAGTAGTATTCGCTAGAACATTTACGAGACATACGTTCTTGCATTTCCACTCAAGGGACCACGTAGTTTGCAAAGGCGGCTGTCGAGAGAGCCCACATTAGTGTCGTGCCAAGGCAGCTACGCTTTCCGACGATTGTCTCAAAAGAGCCTGCGTTCGACCAAGAGGGAGGTGCCAGGGGGGACACCCGGAATAAGCCCTCATATTGAACGCGGGCCCCTCCTAAAGAGAGCTTGAAGCCGCACAAGGAATTCCAACGCAAATAGAACGACAAATTACGTGTTGTATGCACATTCCAGGCAACTAGAACGACACCGCGCGCAATGTTTAACAACGAATATATTTTGTGAAGTTCATGTGAATAATTCACAATGGCAGTACTTATTCATATTTACAGACAACAATCTTGATCTCGCACTTAAACTTCCAGTATGCGAGTAACCTTGTTCTCTCGCAAATAACACATGTTGCCCCTGTTAGTCCAGCAAGTGAACCGATTTAATGTACTCAGCTCGCAAGCAGTTCGCCTTTTATACGACTACTAATTGTCGCAAATCCCTGCAACCACTAGTCTATGTCAAATATCAAATGCTTCAAATAGCTAGAAAATCAAACCAACCTCCTACTACTCGATTATCTTAAGAAATGACTGGCTTCGGTCAGATTGTTTAACGCTAAACTGGTGTTGAATGACATTTCTTAATTCGGGGAGAAAGAAGACATTGTTATCTAAATATCAGCAATGCCAATGAATAAGGAATGCGACAGTTTGTGGTATTCAACCGATTTTTAGACATATTTAGAAGATTAAACATTTAGACACCCGTAAATTTGGTGCAGTTGATAAGCAATTGTGAATTAAAGGCACGGTGCCAATGAAAGAACACAGAACCAATAGCACGAGAAAAGATCACTTCCTATATTTTTTCTGCCCTGATTTTCTGTCCTTGGTACTTCAACGCTGCGCAGGTAAAGTTATCTAGCTTGCGAAATAGCAGACTTGGAAACACACTATGAATTCTTGGTACTTCTATAACTAGTTCAGTTATAAAGCAGCTTGGTTATAACTCAACTTCTCTGGAAGCTCTTCGCTTGCGAGATATGCAAAAAATACCGGTTGCCTTTGTGAGTAATTCTATGCTCTAATAGAAGGAATAACGCACCCATATAATTCAATCTTCTTGTCATTTCCTTTGCATACCAGTCGAATGCATTCGAGGCTCTCGCTTCCGGTACCCCCGTTGTGCATTTTCATACCCTTATACGTACATGACCCTGCACAGATCAAACAAGTTTTTTAACATAAATGAAGCACCATATCCACGGTTTTGTAGATGCATTGTCAACAATTTCTTTGTTTCATTTGATGGCAAATACTGACAAGAAAACAACCCATCATCTATGTAATTGTACATGTTTATGCACTTATTACAAGTTAATCGATCAATAGGTTTACCAAATAGAGCCTCTGTATTAAAGATATCAGCAAGCATGCTTATCAGTGAGAGATTGAAGAGGAAATGACCGGGAGTTTAAGTATATTTATATTCGACATGCTATCTTACACTAGCGCGATGGTAATGGGGAAAGAAAGATGAAAAGAGGCGCTGAGAGACGAAGCAGGTGTCACTACACAAACAATACTAAGTTGGAAGTTCAGGAATACGCATGTCAGTACCGACTAGTATTCGTGTTTCATATGTCTCGAGTGGCGCGGGTGCGAGTGAGCGGGTGTTTAGACGTGACAGAATAAAGACTGCCTCAAGTGCCATAGATATAATTCTGCTCAAAAATATTTTTTTTCATTGGTAAAAAATACGCCAATGAAAAACATGATCTGCTGCTTGTTTTAAACCCTAAGTCAATGAAGCGCTGTTTAAGAAATCTGCATTGTAGTCAACGCGCACACTACTACGCGCGTAACTTGGTCAGGTAGCCTCGTGAATGGTCTGATTGATTAGAGTAATCACAAATTGTTGAGTGCAGTTAGGTGAAGGGACCATCACATTCTGGCCAGATATACACCCGTGAGCAAAAGTACATGGACCATGGGAGCCCATGTAGGACGTGCCGCCAGTACAGTCCATAGTGTCAGGCCGTTTGCTGTCGAGAGCATTGCGCTGTCAAATGTGCAGCCAGAGCAACGCTCTCGACAGCAGACTACTTGCTACTAGACGGTGAAGACACAAGGGTGGCGCCACTGTTATATTACTGGCGGGCCACTCTCGACAAGTCAGTTCTTTCAGGGGACAGCAAGGCGGAGAACTTGTGCGTCGTGCTTTAAATATGCTATCCTCTTAGTGGGGCAAATAGGGAGCAGGCAAGACTTCGGGAGGGGAGGGGGGCAGCTGCTCTCCTGCTGGCGCCAACCCTGCGCTGACAGCGATTTCGGCACGCGCTCCTGTTGTCTGTATACTTTTGCTCAAGGCTGCGGTCGTTGATGACAGGGAACACGAGAACGCGTGGCCTGCTCTCTGCGGTGGCCGCCTACAGCATCATCACTCGGCAGCTAAAGAAAACGCGTCCGCGTTTGATATCACCTGTTAGCAAAAAAAAAAGTACGAGTTATGGAGGGTGGACAAACGGCTGATGCCTGCAGCGCATACTATGGGGACAACAAATCGAGCATAGGGCGTGGGTCCGCTCGAAACATGCGAACTCCATCTCTCGGCTTCCGCGAGTTGCTCTTGAACTAAACTAGAGCAATACAGGTGGCAGTGAGGTTTCTTTGTGGTTCGCCCCGTTACCTAATATTAAGCCAAATCGCAAGACGTCCAGCATAGAATCTTCCCCTATCGCAGTGTTTTCGAGTCCACGAATTACACGTATAAAACAGCTCGTTGTGTCTACGGCCTGTACTCATGTATATTTAAATGATCATAGATTTTACCGTGGGCCAACAACGAAACATATCATGGCCCGGCCACTCACCTGAAAAGCACTCAGCGGTGTTTTAAAATTGCTGCTGATTATCTCAAGCACACAATGAAAATTTGCGGAGGTAGTACACTCTAGCGCAGGGGAATCGCTACCGCTGCGATCGCCCATATAGAGCCAGCTTAAGCCAAGCGCAACTCGCTTACGCCGAGAGACCGAGCTTGAACTTTCCTACCTTGCTCGCGCCCCATGTTCGATTCGCTGTCAGCGTAAAACGCGCTGCAGGCATCACCCATTTGTCCACCGGCTATAACTCGTACTTTGGCAATAGATGACGCCAAAAGCGGATGTGCTTTATTTTAGCTGTAGGCGATAGACGCCGCATGAAATCCCTTGATGTGCAAAGTACCGTATTTAACCAAGCCGCCCCGCAGCCTAAAGTCACTGGATGGGGGAAAGTACCGCGACCGTCCGGCCCGTCACCACATTTGGTCTAGCGGGACTGAAGCTTCGGCGTAGCGGTGTTGATAAACGCGGAGTAACGCATGTTTTATACATTGCCTGAGATTTTGCTGCCCCGACTGGAGCATATCGTTGTTAACTGATTAGGAGAGAAATGGGGGCAGTATTCTCTTGCCGACACGCGTACGCACGCGATGGAAAAATGCGATGCGCGTGGCATTTATGAGCTTGGTTTTCAGCAGTCATTAAATGCGAAGCATTTCTTTGCGAACTTCTGCGCCTTTGAACGTATCTATCTATCTATCTATCTATCTATCTATCTATCTATCTATCTATCTATCTATCTATCTATCTATCTATCTATCTATCTATCTATCTATCTATCTATCTATCTATCTATCTATCTATCGTCACCATCGTATAAAAGTCGGGTAGAAAGCATGAAGATACCGACACGCTGGCACGAGCACCTCTCAAATCTGACAGTGCAGCTGCAGAAGAGGACACCGCCTTCCTGGGGACTCTCAGTGGGGCGGATCTGATGGCTAAACAACGAATGGACTCCGAGTTAAGTCCCATTATCGATCGTTTAGAAGGCGGCACCACGTCAATTCTTCGTCCACTTTCACGTACGCTGCCGCCATTTTGCTTACGAGAGGACATATTATAGAAGAAAAACACCGGTGTCGGCAGCAGATCTCATCTTCTAGTTGTCCCACAAGGCCTTCGTGATGACATCCTGTTAGCTTGCCACGACGAGCCGACGTCTGGTCATCTGGGCTACTCACGGACGCTCGATCGGGTGCGACAGCTATATTTCTGGCCTGAGCTGGCAGCTTGCGTCAAGCGCTACGGGAAAGGATGTCGCGAAAGTCAGCGTCGCAAGTCACCACCCTTAAAGCCTGCAGATCTCCTGCAACCCATCGCCACACCGCGTACGCCGTTTGATCTGGTTGGGATGGACCTCCTTGAACCGTTTCCTTTGTCTTACTGCGGAAAAAAGTGGATCATCGTCGCAACTGATTACTTGACGCGTTACGCTGAGACAAAGCCACGGCCACGCAGGACAGCATCCAAAGTAGCCCAGATTTTATGCACCACATTGTGCTTCGTCACGGCGCCCCGTCATTCATCGTCAGTGACCGAGGGACAGCGTTTACGGCAAAACTTTTGGACGACATCTTCAAGCTCAGTTACACGAACCACCCCTTGCCACCCCCAGACTAACGGCTTGGCACAAAGACTCAAGAAAACGCTGGCGGACGTGATCTCTATGTACGTGGATGTGCAGCATAAAACGTGGGACGAAATCCTGCCGTACGCAACGTTTGCGTACAACACCGCAAAGCAGGAAACGAGCAGATTCGCCCCGTTCCGCCTCGTTTATGGTCGAGACGTTCAAACCATGCTAGACACCATGATTCTTTATGACATTGACCAGCACGACCTTATGACATTGACGTCCTGACGTGGAGGATTACATGCAGCGCGCAGAGGAAGCGCGTCATTTAGCCAGCGTGCATATAAGAACGCAGCAGTGTGCAGATGCAGGAAGGTACGACGTCCACCATCGACAGGTTACCTATGAACCTGGTGACTAAGTAAGGGTTTGGACTCCCATTAGACGGCGAGGTCTCAGCGAGAAACTCCTGAGCAAGCACTTCGGACCCTGCAAAGTACTGCGGCGGGTGAACGAGGTTAACTATGAAGTTATTCCAGACGGAGGCTCAGCAACGTCCCAGTGCCGCTCACCGCGCACAGAGATTGTGAATGTCGTCCGCCTAAAACCATATTTTACGTGGTGGTACTAGTCTTACTGTGCCCGTGTAGCAAACGTTTTGTTTTCATTGATGTTGTCGGTTAGTTCTCGAAAGAACTGTGAACTTCGTTATTTTTTTTTCTTATTGCCGACCACAGACCACATTTTTTTCACGTGCATATTCGCTACGTGTTATAAATATCCCTCTTATTTTCACTCTTTTTTTCGTTATGGGCCCCTTCAGTGTACACCTCGTGCGTGAGCATCGAGTCGATGCTCCATTGGGAGGGGGGAATAATGCCACCTGGAGTTCTGAGCCAGCAAGTCGTGAACAGCCGAAGAGGGCGAAGAACACAAAGACGAGGTGGGATAGCGCTTTGATCGTGATTGACGTTAGTGTCTTGCTGTCCCTCTGTTCTGCCCCTACAGCCCCTAGCGCGTGACAATATCTATCTATCTATCTAGCCGACTACGGCTTTGTGCTCTCCTCGTCGTTTTGTATAGGCGATCCATATCAAACTTCGTATGGCATGACAATATTGCGAATATAAATGACAGATCATAAGATGAAAATCATAGCAATCATATCATAAACCGCATTTGTACGCCACAGTATTGGTGCTCTTGCGGCCGCTTTGTTAACATATATACTGCAGTTGGCATGACGCGAGAAGAATGTACGATGAAGAGAAGTGACTGGTCCTAACGTACAAGTTAGGACACACATGTCATTTACAACATGTTTTACATGACATGGTCTCTGTGTGCTAGTAGCGCCTTAATTAAATCGATGTATGCCAAAATTGCTATGAGAAGATATGCCTAAGGGAAACGTGCAGCACCTGCAGGGGCGCAGCAGTGCACTGCACCTTTGCGCTGCCAGCGCCGCGAGTGGCGACTTGCGGCCACTTCAGTTTCAACTGGCGTGCTACGAATCGTCGTCTCTCCGTCAGCTACGCCCGTGTTGTATGCAAGTGCGTGTGCGCGAAGGTGGCAGGTTTGATAAAACGGGCAGGCTTCCAGAAAGTTAACAGTGCATGATTCTCTTGGGGCATCAAATGAAGAGAACGGACATAAATTTACGGAATCAATCATGTTTTCGATGTAACGTAGCACAGACGCGCGACAGATTGTTTTGAAAGGTGATTCGTGCGGCCGGCCGGCGTAAAGCTCGAAGCATAGACCGCCACCATCGATGTTTGTAAGCAATATTTCTTGCCATTTTGCTTGCTTATTGTTGAGTAAACGATGTAATTTGTGTCTGACATGTGTTCAACACCTTGCTATCCGCGCAAGTAATACGTAAGGTCGCCGCACTGCACGTGTTGCATTTAGTAAAGCGTGGCATTTGCGCGAAGTTTTCTTTGCAGTAGTTCAGCTCCATTTGTAGGCATTGCTCGAGCTGCATATGTCCTTGAGTAATTTAAGTTTTCCACGTGCCAGCTTTGCACGCGATATCTCAGCTGTCACGTAGCGCAATAGAACGGCTTGGCCTGGCTTCGCTTGCACGCACAGGGCTGTTAAAGGCTATGGCAGTACCTGCATGGGGAATAAATTTTGAGATTCCGGCCGTCTGCGACGCATTTTGCCTGGCATGCGGGACTTCTTCCTTAATGTTACTGTTTACGAACTGCGATACGGCGGAGAAATAGCAGCGCGTACGAAGGAGAATTGGTGGATCTGTCGATTGCTTTCCGCCAACGAATTGTGACTCGAAATCACTTTTCCGGCTGCCCCTTGGTTCTTTCAGCACGGTAAAAATATCAGTTAACTTGCGTGGAGAGTAAAATCACAGCGAACTAGCTACAGCATGTTCTTCATAAACGGGCCCGCGGGATCACTTTGCTTCACGCGGCGTACACTAATCCAGTGTCATGGCCCAGAGCACAGAGAGGCTGCTTGGCTGCTTAGCAATAGCTAGGCAGGTGGTGTCTGTCGCCCAGGTTGACCCCATTCCTTGATCTTGCTTGCATGTGTTTGGAGGGGGCTTAGTTCGTCCCTCTTTCCCGCGTCCCACATCACCACAGCGCATGCGCATCCCCTCCCCCTCTCTCTCTCCTCTCGTACGCTCACCCCCTTTCTCTCCTCTAGGAATCCTCGACTCTACGGAGCGGCCCCCACGTCCCCACACCCCCCACAGCGCATGCTCGTCCCCTCCCCCTATCCTCTTCTACGCTCACCCCTTTCCCTACTCTAGGAATCATCTACTCTAAGGAGCGGCGCCCGCTTCCCATATCCCCACAGCGCATGCGCGTCCTCTCCCCCCTCTCTCCTCTAGGAATCCTCTACTCTACGGAGCGGCTCCCGCGTCCCACACTCCCACAGCGCATACACGTCCCCTCCCCCTCTCTCTCTTCTCCTACGGTCCCCCCGTTCTGTCCTCTAGGAATCCTCTACGGAGCGGCGCGCACGACAGGTGGTGCGACAGATGCATACCCCACTGGGGGCGCCACGGTTGTTCCGCGCTAGGAAAATGACGGAGCGCGCGCGCCTTATTAGATGCGAAGCATCTTATGCTCGGGGCATTGTCGGTCCCTCCCGCGTCCGGCCAGTTTCATTAAGTAGGGAAGCACCCATTATGCGAACCAGAACACTGTAGTAATATGAAGGCCGTCAACCAGGACTACAGTCATCAGATTCATGGCCGAGAGCACAGAGAGGCTGCTTAGGAATGGATAGGCAGGTGGTGTCTGTCGCCCAGGTTGACCCCATTCCTTGATCTTGTTTGCATGTGTTTGGAGGGTGCTTAGTCCGTCCCTCCTTCCCGCGTCCCACACCACCACAGGGCATGCGCGTCCACTCTCCCTCTCTCTCCTCAGGCATAATTCTTCATTGTCGTCAGCCACAGCATCAACAAAGTGCACATAATGCGTTACAAGTGTTTAGCGGGTACGTGCGTTTCTGTAAAATGACGAATAATGACATAGTTGACGCTTCCCAACTACACAAAAAAGCCGGCAGATCCCACGCACTGTGGCAATCGATGTAATGCGAAGCAGCCAGGAAGGAGCAAATCCTGCTTTACATAATTTGCATGTCATGTTTGACATGTTAGGACCTGTCATTTATGTTCGTCATACAGTCACGTCGCGCAATACCAATTTTGGTGTATATCAAGCTAGCGAACTGGACGCAAGCGCACCATGAGCTTGGCATGTAGATGGAACGCATGCCAAGATTTTCATGTTACCACCTGCCAGTTATGTTCGTTGTACAGTCATGTCACTCAATACCAAATTTGGTGTATATCAAGCTAATGAAATGGCCGCGAGCGTGCCATGAGCGTGGAATGCAAGTCATGTCGCTCATGACATATCATGATTTCCATATTACAACTTGTCATTTATGTTCGTCATACAGTCATGTCACTCAATACCAAATTTGGTGTATCTCAAGCTAACGAAACGGCCGCGAGCACGCCATGAGCGTGGCATGCAAGTCATGTCGCACATGACAAGTCATGATTTTCATATTACCGCTTGTCATTTATGTTCTTCATACAGTCACGTCACTCAATACGAAATTTGGTGTATATCAAGTTAACGAAACGGCCGCGAGCGTGCCATGACCGTGGAATACAAGTCATGTCGCTCATGACATATCATGATTTCCATATTACAACTTGTCATTTATGTTCGTCATACAGTCATGTCACTCAATACCAAATTTGGTGTATCTCAAGCTAACCAAACGGCCACGAGCACGCCATGAGCGTGGCATGCAAGTCATGTCGCACATGACAAGTCATTATTTGCATATTGCCACCTGTCATTTATGTTCGTCATACAGTCACGTCACTCAATCCCAAATTTGGTGTATATCAAGCTAACGAAACGGCCACGAGCGCACCATGAGCGTGGCATGTAAATCATACTTTCAATGACAATTCAGTCATGATTTTCATGATATGACCAGCCATTTACGTTCGTCATAGTGTCGTGTTATGCCATACCAAATTTGTTATAAATCCCATTAACGATACGGCCGGTAGAGCACAAAGTCGCAGGCGGCTAGATAGATAGATAGATAGATAGATAGATAGATAGATAGATAGATAGATAGATACGCTCAAAGTCGCCGAAGTTCGCTAAGAAATGCTTCGCATTTAAAAATAATCATCATTCATGGCGTTGTGGGTACCATGCAAGTGTGGATGTAGTAATTGCCCCAAGAGTGTTAAAAAAAACTTCCCCCATCTCCCGCTAAAGGGAACCATGTGTGGATGCGAAGCAGCGGGGAGATCGTTAGCTTGAGCGAGAGAAACGTCGCCGCTCTCATTTCGCGGCAGTGGCCCGGGCGCTCATCGCGGTGCTGCACAAGAGACAGAATGAGGCGCGCTCCGTTTTTTTTTTTATACCACGGAACTTCCGTGGTGCTCCCAGCGGAGTATGCAGCTGTCGCACCACCTGTCGCGCGCCGCTCCGTAGAGGATTCCTAGAAGAGAGAACGGGGGGACGCGCATGCGCTGTGCGGGTGTGGGACGCGGGAGCCGCTCCGTAGAGTAGAGGATTCCTAGAGTAGAGAAAGCGGGTGAGCGTAGGAGAGAGAGGATGCGCATGCGCTGTGGGGATGTCGAACGCCGCTCCGTAGAGTAGAGGATTCCTACAGCAGAGAAAGGGGCTGAGCCTAGGAGAAAGAGGGAGAGGACGCGCATGGGCCGTGGGACGCGGGCGCCGCTCCGTAGGGTAGACGATTCCTAGAGTAGAGAAAGGGGGTGAGCGTAGGAGAGGAGAGGTAGGGGAGGGGACGTGCATCCGCTGTCGGTGTGTGGGACGCGGGGGGCCGCTCCGTAGTGTAGAGGATTCCTGGAGGAGAGAAAGGGGGTGAGCGTAGGAGAGGGTAAGGAGACGCGCATGCGCTGTGTGGTGTGCGACGCTAGAAGGAGGGACGGACTAAGCCCCCCCAAACACACGCAAGCAAGATCAAGGAATGGAGTCAACCTGGGCGACACATACCACCTGCCTAGCAATTGCTAAGCAGCCTCTCTGTGCTCTCGGCCATGACTCTGGTGACTGTAGTAGTGGTTGACGGCCTTATATTGTACTAGTGTTCTGGTTCGCATAGGCGGGTGCTTCCCTACTTCATGAAAGTGGCCGGACGCGGGACGCTGGATGGACGCGGTACGGGCATTGCCCCGAGCATAAGATGCTTCGCATCTAAAAAGGCCCTAGAAAGGCTGCTCTTCCCGCTTTCGCTGTGACTGTGCTGCGCGTTCCGTGCAGGCCTGGCGCATTTAGATGCGAAGCATCTTATGCTCGGGACTCTGTCCGTCCCTCCCCCCGTCCCGCGTCCCGCGTCCGGCCACTTTCATGAAGTAGAGAAGCACCCATTAGGTGAACCAGAACACTGTAGTAATATGAAGGCCGTCAACAGTATCACAGTCATGAGAGTCATGGCCGAGAGCACAGAGAGGCTGCTTAGCAGTGGCTAGGCAGGTGGTGTCTGCCGTCCAGCGACCCCACTCCTTGAGTCATGGCCGAGAGCACAGAGAGGCTGCTTAGCAGTGGCTAGGCAGGTGGTGTTTGTCGCCCAGGTTGACCCCATTCCTTGATCTTGCTTACATGTGTTTGAGGGGGCTTAGTCCGTCCCACGCCACCACAGCGCATGCACGTCTCCTCCCCTTTCTCTCCTCTACGAATCATCTACTCTACGGAGCGTCCCCCTCCCCCTATCCTCTGCTACGCTCACCCCCTTTCTCTACTCTAGGAATCATCCACTCGACGGAGCGGCTCCGGCGTCCCACAGCGCATGCGCGTCCTCTCCCCCCCTCTCTCCACTAGGTATCCTCTACTCTACGGAGCGGCTCCGGCGTCCCACAGTGCATGCGCGTCCTCTCCCTCTCTTCTTTAGGCATCCTCTACTCTACGGAGCGGCTCCCACGTCCCACACTCCCATAGTGCATGCATGTCCCCTCTCTCCTCTCCTACGGTCCCCCCGTTCTCTCATCTAGGAATCCTGTACTGAGCGGCGCGCACGACAGGTGGTGTGACAGCTGCATACTCCGCTGGGGGTGCCACGGTATACGTCGGTATAAAAATGACGGAGCGGGCGCGCCTCATTCTCTCTCCTGTGCAATGCCGCGATGAGCGCCCGGACGGCTGCCGTGAAATGAGAGCGCCGACGTTCCTCTCGCTCAAGCTAATTATCTCCCCTCTGCTTCGCATCCACACATGGTTCCCTTTAGCGGGAGATGGGGGAGTTTTTTTATTCAGTTATTATTTTTATTATGTCGTGCGATAGGGGGTTAGGGACACCGGCGTCGGCCGATGTCCGTAACCTCTTTCCCGTCCCTACTTCCCGCGTCGCACACCACCACAGCGCATGCGCGTCCCATCCCCCTCTCTCTCTCCTCTCCTACGGTCCCCCCCGTTCTCTGCTCTAGGAATCATCTACGGAGCGGCGCGCACGACAGGTGGTGTGACAGCTGCATACTCCGCTGGGGGGCGCCACGGTAGTTCCACGGTATGAAAATGACGGAGCGCGCGCGCCTCATTCTCTCTCCTGTGCAGCGCCGCGATGAGCGCCCGGGCCGCTGCCGTGGAACGAGAGCGGCGACGTTTCTCCCGCTCAAGCTAACCATCTCCCCGCTGCTTCGCATCCACACATGGTTCCCTTTAGCGGGAGATGGGGAAGTTTTTTTTTCTTTCACCAGATAAAAAGTGCTTTCCTACGTAGGACGGAGAAATTAGGACCTCGGGAAGCAGTAAAATTCAAAGTTAGGTAGAAAATCGCGTTTTCAGGTTTTCCTAACACTTAAGCTTATGTGCTCAATCGGGACACAGGGATTGAGTAGGCCACATGCCATCAGCCCAAGGCTACTTGCCGTGAAGGTGCGGCTGATAGCACGTTGCACTCTGAGTAGCTGAAAGACAAAGTCGGAAGAAACAACTCTACATGAATAATAGCATCAAAATAAAAACTTACCGTCGTCACCAAATTTGACTGTATTCTCCATCGCTGTAGCATTTGTCGAGGCAGCAAGCATAAGTGCAAATATAGTTCCAACGAAAATAGCTTGTTTCATTTTCCAAGTTCTGGAAATGCTGCAACAGCTGGTGAAAGAAAAGCGAACAATTCTTCACGTAAGTGCCGTAAGGTTAATGTTTGTGTCGGGGCGATGGGCTTTTCTGCTTCGTGATCCCACTCAGTCGGATCAATTTTGGTGAATTCACTCCATTCGCAAATTTCAGAAATGCTGCAACAGCGGGTGAAAGAAAAGCGCACAACTCTTCACGTAAATGCCGTAAGGTTAATGTTTGTGTCGGGGTGATGGGCTTTTGTGTTTCATGATCCCACTCTTTGGATCAATTTTAGTGAATTCACTCCATTCGCAAATTTTAGGGCCACTCTCGATTGACACGGAGAAGTGCAATCGCGATGCGCGAATTTTGATGAATTGCACGCCCCGATAGCGGGACATCGCTATCGCATCAACGTGCCGCAGCTGCAACAGCCGGATTGTACTCGATTACAACTTACAACCTAAGAATGTTTAGAAGCTCCGATAGCAAAACCGCTGCCAGCTTATCACTCGCCTATTTGAGAGAATCGCGCAATCTGGTTTCCTTTCAAATCCATACTCTTTTCCGCGCTAATGCAAATCCTACGCAAATTGAAAACTGAAGATTCAGCATTCCTACCTAAAATATCACATTTGGTAAGCAGTGATGTCAGGAACTCTGAAGTATTTCGCAAGGACGTTCAAGTTCTCGACAGTAACACGAACATGTGTGTGTGTGTGCGTGGGAAAGTTAACTATCTGAAACACATGAAGAAATTGCCGTCGCGGAAATGAGGAAAGTTGGTTGTATGGAATGCTTACGCGAATTCTCTCTGGGTGTGACAATGATGGCACTGGGTGGCGCTTGTACTTATCCTTACGTGACATCCGACTACAGCTTCATTTCATTTATTTCATATATTTAACCTCAGGTCAATAGACATTAAAGAGGGTTACAGAGGGGAGTGGTTATATTTACAAAAGAAGTGGTCATTCCCATTTATACAATAATAGAGAAGATTTGCACGATAACATACGTTAATAATAAAAATAACACAATATGTAAACCAATAATGTTAGACACTCACATTTGAAGAGGAAAACAAAGAAAAAAAAAGAGTAACACAATAAAGGAGTGAAAAGTGAAATACCAGCGTACATAATGTGAAATGAAACAGCAATGACATTTGCACACTAAGCTCAGAAAAAAATTGACGTCACGCGTAGGGCATGCCTTAACTATTCACAGTATAATTTCAGCTGTTAATAGGGAAGGCTATTCCACTCTTCTGATATACGTGGTACGAATGAATTCACGAATGCGTGAGTTCTACATGGTGGAATTCTGGCTTTATGAATATGGTTTAGTCTATTGGACACATACTGCGGAGGACTAATTAATTCCTTATTGAAGTGGGCATGGTGGTAGAGCAAATAAGAAAGAACTAGGCGATGTGTTTCACATCGACATGCGAGGGTAAATTAACATTACTTCTCATTGCTCTTATGCTGGCAGTGCGACTGTACTGAAAGGAAATAAAGGTTTCCCGAATGATTGATCGCACGTGACGCTTATTTTCGGCGCAAGTGTGACTCACTGAAAAGATGAACGTGAACATGTTCTGTTCACAAGAAAACTGGGGCAGCTACGCACTTCTGCGAATACTAAAAAATCGCAGCTTGTGGCGTTTCTTTCCTTCTTTCTCTCCTCACATCATTCCTCCTCATCCTTACATACCTTCCCACCCCGTACGATGCTACACAAGGCACACTTGCGTTGCTGATTTCCTTCCTCATCCCCCCGCTTTCCTTTCCCACACTCTTCTTATGTTGTACTATACTATACAAAGTTATAGTATATTATAATATATCAAGAGTGTGGGAAAGCCACCTTAACCGAGGACGCTTTTGCGCTGTGTAACATCGGTGAAGCGTCGTTGGCGCTAACCGCGGTTCCACGCGGTTAACCGTAGTTGGTCGTAACGGCGGTTAACTTGCCTGTATAAGAAGGGTATTAGATGATAGCCGCGGCCCCAAACTTGGGCGTCCTAAACAAGCAGTGCCATCTGGAGGCGTTGCGCGCAACTAGGCAAGCACATACAATAATCTGTTCTGTTTCATCGAAGAGGAACGGCGATGCTTGTTGACATCCAAATGCGTCCGAATCGTAGCTGTCATTGTACGACAGCCCCGAGGAGCTTGAGCAGTGGCACGATCAGTCATAGAGAAGGTGCGGCGTGGGCCGATGTGTCATCTATACGTTGAGCGTCGGCTCTTCGCGGCTTTCGCAGTTTTTATACTCCGCGCAAGCGCGACCGGCATGCCTTCAAGGCTTTCGGGTTCTTACAAAGTAGTAAGTCATACGTAGACAGTTCACTCGGTTGTGTTTGGTTTCGCTTTGCGAGTATTTGCTTATTTAAAATTATGTTCGAATTTGCTGAGCATTTCAGCTATCGGGCGCGAGACAAGAGTACCTAAGGAACATAAAAACACAATTACCCTGACATGGTCAAAAAATCACCGGAGTTGGCCTTTAATCTCGATCTTAACAAACTCCGCAGTTACAGTGGCGCGTAGCCACTGCTGTTATAAAATAAGTCTGCCTTTCTTACTTCGCACGTATTGATTACGGCACATGATTTTACACCATCGTCTCATTAACATGAGGTCCCGTGCAGAAATGCTATGACGTTACTCGCTACCTACCCATCACTGTGGAATGCGTCAGGCAGTCTGGGTACAACAGTGCTCGGAAACTCAAACGCGGTACTCGGAGCACGTGGGTGCTTGCGGTTATTGTGGTTGCGCACTGAGAGCCTTCGTGACACAGGGTGTTTGCATTCGGTGCGAAACTATACAGGATGTAGTTCTTTGCGGCGCCGGCGCAGCGCTCCTTGTCGTGGCTTCACACTTCCACTGCGCTCAGATGGCAAGTTTGGCGGTTGCGGGCTTGCGTTACGAAGAATTGCAGTGGTCCGCCTAATGCTCCTAGAAATACACACTGAACGACTGTTTACCCGATGCATTCACCATGTGTCACAATCGCTCTCGCCCTTAGCGTCACCCTCACCCTCAGCAGCGTCTGCTAGCGAGTTTCTTGGTTGAAAAAAACGGCTGCTCGCGTTGCACAACCGTTCACTGGCCACCCCGTATATATGGCACTGGATCTTGACCTGTAAGGTAGTGCCGGTGGGAGATTTCTTCTGTGCGTTGTTGAACAATAAAAATTCGCAGCGTGCGCGTTGACTAAAAGCGGACTGCGGGTCTCTGTGTCCAGTCGGAGCCTTCTGTCTCTCATTGCCCGTTAGCAACGATTGGCATGTTCCAGTAGGAAACACCGGTCCATCACTGCGTGCTTTGCGCCTCCCCAGGTTTCTCTCCTGCGCAAAGCTGCGATGAGCGCCAGCGTCAACGCCGCCGCCAGTGTAAACGTTAGCGCCCGCTGCTTCGCATCTACGCATGGTTCCCTTTAGCGGGAGATGGTGTAATTTTTTTTTCTTTAACACGCACATAATTTTGCTTAGAATCGCTGATGCCCAGTCATATATATATAATATAACGTTTCACACCACGGCAACAAATGAGCTAGCCAGCATTTAGTACTTTGGGCAAACCAATCGCTATCCTATACACGTCACTGAAGCTCATGACATGATGCGGTAAAAGCGACCCCAGGCCTGCGTCCGGGCGTCCTATCTTTCCATATCCCCCCACGTGCACTACGGCTTTGAGCTAAATAGATGGCACCATTGGGGCTCCACGTTTTCACAGCGGAGCTGATTATTTATTTATTTATTTAGAAGTGCTGAAAGTCTCATTTGAGTTGAAGGAAGGAAAGAGGGGTTAAGTAGCAAAAACAATAAAAAAGAATTCAATTACAAATGTTCACAAAGTAACACAGAATTACAACTTATACAGCGTGGACATCTAAGCGTAAATTTAGGAGTGTATCAACCAGGCCCATTTAGAGTTTTACGTATGTGAGTCCGAAATAAAGTCTCTTTGTTTTCCTTCTCAAATTCTGTAAGCTTCTAGTTACTGCACAACAGGTACCTAATGTTCAGGCCTGTGTCTGAAATGCTTTCTATTTTCTGCAACCACGCCCTCATTATCTTCGGGTTCTTGTACGTTCGTGCGCTTACAGCCAAATATCCACGATACGCATAGGCGGAGATTACGGGGTGGGGGGGTCTGGGCTTCCTCCGGACGGCTTCATAGGGGGCAGAGCCCCCCCCCCGGCGCCGGTCCGGAATATTTTTTAAGACCTTGTCTTCGGTTCTTGTCCATTGACAACGGACTGTCGGCCGTCCTGTCTGGCAGCTATTTCAGAGGGGCTACTTATGCCGGCTTTTTCTTTTTCTCATCTTTCAGGCTTCTAAAATTGGGATCATGGTTCAGTGACAAGTCAAAATTTCATTGGAAAATGCCCCCCTCGAACGTATTTGAGGGTGCGTAGTCTGTTGCGTTTATGAAAAACTGAAGGCCACTGCGTAAGCTAGGACTATTTAAAAGAAGTTTCGAAGTGCGTAGCGACTGGTTTTCAGAAAACAAGAATGCTTCTGAGAATACAAAGCATCCCCGACACAAATTTCCTCGCCAATACAAAAAAGCGTAATTTTTTGGTTGTCTACAAATGGTTACCCTTCCACATGCTTGCCTATGAAAGTGCGGAGAGACGATGGTAGGTATTTTTTATTTATAAGCAAAGGGTTTACTACCAGTTCGCTCACTGAAGACCAACTGAAATACTAATACTCAACTTTCGGCAGAAAAAATCGTAACCCCAGGTTCGAACAGGTGTAGTGGTATCAAATAGCATTTCCTAACATCTGAAAATTGTTTTTGGCGATATAATTCACTGGCATAGCTAAAGCTACCTGTGCTAGCATTAGCCCACTCTGTGCTGTCTGGTTCATGTTGTAACAAAGTAGAGCATGACAATAAAAAAGTTACGCAGATCCCAGTCATTGTGCGAATCGATTTTATGCGAAGGAGGCAGCGAGTAGCAGCCAATGAAACATTTTTCGCTTTGAGCCAAGCGTTACCAGGTGGATCGGCATATTTGCACGAATTAAAAAATAAATCTGGATTCTCGGAATTGAGATCTTCATAACGATATCGCGGTACCGGTACCTAAGAGACTAAATTGCTATTAAATTAAATTCTTTAATTTTGAAGTCGGACTCTCTCTTCCACACAGACGTTATATATATATATATATATATATATATATATATATATATATATATATATATATATATATAAAGGCGTACGGCAGGGAGACACGATCTCTCAAATACTATTTACCGCGTGTTTACGGGAGATTTTCAGGGCCCTAGATTGGGAAGAGTTAGGGATAAGAGTTAATGGAGAGTATCTCACTAACCTGCGATTCGCTGATGACATTGCATTGATGAGTAACGCGGGAGACGAATTACAGCTTATGATTACTTAACTGGATACGGAAAGTAGAAGAGCAGGTCTGAAAATTAATATGCATCAAACTAAAGTAATGTGGAACAATCTTGGCAGAGAACAGCGCTTTGCGATAGGTGGCGAGACACTGGAAGTTGTAAAGGAGTACGTCTACTTAGGACAGGTAGTAACCGCGGAGCCGAACCATGAGAGTGAAATAACTAGAAGAATAAGGATGGGATGGGGCTCAATCGGCAAGCATTATCAAATCATGTATGGTAGTCTACCACTATCTCTCAAGAGGAAGGTATATAACAGCTGCACCTTACCGGTACTTACCTACGGAGCAGAAACCTGGAGACTTACAAAGAGGGTTCAACTTAAACTAAGGACGACGCAGCGAGCGATGGAAAGGAAAATGATAGGTGTAACCTTACGAGACAGGAAGAGAGCAGAGTGGGTCAGGGAACAAACGGGGGTTAAGGAGATCATAGTTGAAATCAAGAAGAAGAAATGGATATGGGCCTGGCACGTAGCACGTCGGCAGGATAACCGCTGGTCATTAAGGGTAACTGACTGGATTCCAAGAGATGGCAAACGCGTGAGGGGGGAGACAGAAAATTAGGTGGGTAGATGATATTAAGAAGTTTACAGGTATAACGTGGCAGCAGAAAGCACAGGACCGGGTTGATTGGCGAAACATGGGAGAGGCCTTTGCCCTGCAGTGGGCGTAGACAGGCTGATAATGATGATGATGATGATGACGATGATGTATATATTGCCACAAGTTTCTCATCATCCTGCGCAGATGCACGTCGCGACCTGCGTTTGTAAATGCCGCCATACGAATGACAAGCAAAGCGCGCAATGAACCGGCGGACTGCGCGTGCCACCCTACCGCGTGCTAAAAGAAGAAGACTGGCGGCTCATGGGATGACGGGTTCGCGAAGGCACGAGAGAAGAAGAGGACGACGAGGTTCGGACTGGCTAGCGTAGAACATTTTCGTATAAGGTGGTTTCTCTTAAGTTCAGGGGCACAAGTTCGCCCTGAATAAATAGTTTTTACCAACAGGCGTTCTATTTTGTTGGTAACATTCTGGTGGAGGTGCTGGGTATGATTCCAAGCCCGCCATAGGCTAGGGAGCTTAGTCCAGACCCTCCGAGCTCGGAGCCAGTGGAATTGACGCCTGTCCACCAACGCACGAGTCGCCGCCTGCGTGGTGAGCAGCCCGAGTTTGGCCCCCTCTTCGATTCATCAAGACCAGCGGAGACCGCAAGCTCAGACGCCACTACGACGGCCGCTCAAGCGACACCATCTCCATCCCATATCGTCGTAGATTCGCCCCGGACACCAGAGGTCTTCCACGGCGACACTTTCGAAGATGCCGAGGACTAGCTTGATGGCTTCGAGCGCGTCGCCAGTTTAAACGGTTGGGACGAAGCCAGGAAACTTCGTTACGTCTACGTGGCGCTGCAGGATTCTGCGCGTACGTGGTATGAAAACCACGAAGCATCAATGTTGTCTTGGGACGACTTCCGGAGGGAGCTGCTCATTGCGTATCCGAACACGGACCGGAAAGAGAAGGCAGAGGCCGCTGTTCAGGGGGCGGAACCAAAGGAACGAGAGCGTGGTCATGTACATTGAAGATATGTCGCGGCTCTTCCGCCGAGCCGACCCAAACATGGCCGAAGAGAAGAAGTTGCGGCACCTGATGCGCGGAGTGAAGGAGGAGATTTTTGCAGGCCTGGTGCGTAATCCACCTCGCAACGTGACAGAGTTTAGATCAGAGGCAACGACAATAGAGAGGGGAACTGCAGCAGCGTGCACGGCAGTACAACAGGGACGTAAACGTCTGTTCAGCTGGCGCGGTGTCAGCAATCCTCACCAGCAACATTGACCTCCTGCGGGAAGTGGTGAGGGCTGTCGTAAGGGAGGAGCTGCAGAGAATGCAAATCACCCAAGGTCCTCCAGCGATGCCTTCACTCACGGACGTTGTGCGTGAAAAAGTGCGGCAAGCTATTCTTCAACCACAGCCTCAGGTACTGCACCGCACCCAACCGGAACCTCAACCTCAGTTGTCGTACGCGCAAGTTGTACGACAGGACCTCGGACGCACAAGCTTTCCTCAAGCTGCCATTATGCCGCCCGCGTCCCACATCCCCACAGCGCATCTGCGTCCTCTCCCCCTCTCTCCTCTAGGAATCCTCTACTCTACGGAGCGGCTCCGGCGTCCCACAGCGCATGCGCGTCCTCTCCCCCCTCTCTCCTCTAGCAATCCTCTACTCTGCGGAGCTGCTCCCGCGTCCCTCACACCCACAGCGCATGCACGTCCCCTCTCTCTCCTCTCCTACGATCCCCCCCCGTTCTTTCCTCTAGGAATCTTCTACGCAGCGGCGGGGCATGACAGGTGGTGTGACAGCTGCATACTCCGCTGGGGGGGCGCCACGGTAGTTCCGCGGTATGAAAATAACGGAGCGCGCGCGCCTCATTCTCTCTCCTGTGCAGCGCCGCGATGAGCGCCCGGACCGCTGCCGCGAAATAAGAGCGGCGATGTTCCTCCCCGCTCAAGTTAATTATCTCCGCGCTGCTTCGCATCCACACATGGTTCCCTTTAGCGGGAGATGGGGAATTTTTTTTCTTCAAAGTGTATTGAGATTGCGTGGATCTCCCGAGAAATACAACTGTTCGATAGAACGCTAACTGTTGGTGAAACTATGTACACAATTTATAAACCAAAGTGATAGTGTGAAGACAAACTATTGTCGAGCAACCATGCCAATACACTTTTGTAGAAAAAATCGTATGGAAGACAAAGCCAGATAGAAACATAGTAGAAACAGAGAAAGCTGGTGTTTTTTTCTTTTCATTGTGCTACGAACTCCCACAATGTAATGCCAACTAACGTGCTTACTGATAATGTTTCACAAACGGACAAGTTGAAAAAACTATAGGCGAAAAACATCGGCAGATCCCACTCCTTGTGGGTATCTGTTTCATGCGAAACAGTCGCCAAGAAATTGTCTGTGTTGAATTTTTCGGCTTGGGGCGAAGCGTTACAGGGTGAATCGACTTGTGATTTCAAGTGTAGTAGTTGTGCGCACAACGTGAGTGTACCAGGAACGCAGACTACACTCGCGTTTTAACGGTAACGTATGGGCTGACGTGATGTCGGCGCCCACGTTAGAGCACATTATGGTGCGATAATGCGAATATTATGCGTAAATTACATTAGAGTGTTCCTCTGGGCTAGAGGAATGCTTGAATTGATATGTGCTTAATCGTAGGGACACAAATGCATTGCTTATTTGGCTGACATAAAGCACTGTAACTACAAATGTCCTAACCCGGCATGACTTTGTCATAGGCGTATATGTGTAATGTTTATTGCAATTATATAAAATTAGATAGCGAGCACTGCAACTACAATTGATGTTGCACCGACATTCCGCCTGCATACGGAGTTTTTCTAAAGCAGTCTGAATGCCGGGCATGAGTCTGTGGCAGAATACCTGACTAATTCGTCGGGTCAGCGCTGCCGTTATGTTTTTTACGCTCTCGCACTAACATTAACAAAGTATTTTCTCCCGTTTACTTCGTAGATAGAAACATTCAATCACCTCTGGCGCATACCATCATACCACGGACGGTGGTATACGGGTATGTGCCACATGTGTCAGGAGGAAATGGTTTGGCGATGTACTACGTGGTAGGATTTTCACGATACTCATTTCGTTAACAGACAGCGACATTCGTCAAACCCGCCTATACTATCATACCAATTTTTGTCTACAGCAAGTCGAGGAGGCGATCACGAGAGCACCCAAACGGAGGTGGCTCGATGGATAGATAGATAGATAGATAGATAGATAGATAGATAGATAGATAGATAGATAGATAGATAGATAGATAGATAGATAGATAGATAGATAGATAGATACATACATACTCTCGAAGTACATTTGGTTCGATAAGAAATGCTCCAACTTTTAATATTCAGAGTCATATATGCATTTATTTGATATGTAGGACGACGCGAAGGCGAAAGCCATCTTTTTTTTTCTTGTGAGTCGATGTTTATATCCTGCCCGGCCACACACCGGACGCTTTCCCCACATGACATAGTGTCAGTAATATTATCTGGGGTGTCACATGCCTATACTGCGATATGATTATGAGGCACGTGGTAGTGAAGGGCTCCTCAAATTTCGACAATCTGGTGTTCTTTAAAGTGCATTGACATCATACAATATAACGGCCTTCTACCATTTCGCCTCCACCGAAATGCGACCGCCTTGTTCGGTATTCAACCCGCGGTATTCGTACGAAAATCTGAGCACCGTACCCACTGATCCACCGTTTCGGCCTGGTGGCATGCCACAAAATCATATCAGGGTTTTTTGACATGTCGTATCCAGAAACTTCTAATATTATAAAACTGGAACACCCTCGCACATTGAGAGCCGCGCGATAGCACTGAGTCTACAGTCTCTGAAATACTACTCTCACCGGCCACTACACGGTGCCAACGTACGTATGCATTGCCAATAGGCGCTGTGCTGATGGGATGGTGCGTGGCAAGTA
>JALIZH010026245.1:0-16946 GCA_030522465.1 Rhipicephalus appendiculatus
GGTATGACTCTACCTTGCAGATGTTTTCCCAATTGTTTATTGTCAATTACAGGTTTGTTTACTGTGCTTTTTAAAGTGCCAACATGCGGTTCCCCCCACGAGTATGGGCGTCGGTAGGAAGGTTCAAAAAGGGCACCTTGCCCCCCCTCAAGCCACACCGGCACTTTTCTGCTACCATAGCTAAACCAACGCTTCGCCTTGCCCCAATAGCAATGAAACACGGGTTTGCACCCCCCAAGACAAAATTCCTGCTTACGCCCATACCCAGGTTGTATATTTTGTTTAGCTAAAAAACAAGACAATACGGTGGGATGTCCTAAACCCACGAGTGCATGCTGAAAAGCAAAAAAAAATAAAAGTTAATTGACAGCCATCGCCAAGAAAAGAGAGCGTCACATAATTCGCACTCCAATGTCACCATCATTGATTTGTTTCGATGAAGACACGAATGTCCGCCATAACTGCGGACATTCGTGTTGGTGCTGAGCTAACCACCCTCCTTTAGCTCAGCAGAAAACTATGATTCAGTGTGATGTGACACACAGACACGACAAGGCACAAAAATACTCCACAAATGACAGCCCTTATGTGCCTTCTCCGTGTCGTTCTGTCGTATTTCGCTACGTGAAAGTTGTACAGATGATTCCATGACAAGCCCACATTGGGAAACCAGTAGAAAACTTTTCCGCCTGCCTACCCTAAGCACCTCATCTCATACGCCTTCCCCACGTTTCAACTATTTCGCTCTATCTGGGAAGACCTCCCGTGGGCATCCATCCCATATTTCCTCAATTCTTTTTACTCCGCTGGAACGGGTGTTTCAGCCAGTTGGCTCATACATACGAAAAGTAAAAAGTGCGTGAAGGACAGAACACGCAGGTTGAAGCTCAGATACAGCGCTTAACAAAGAATACCGTTGCTCACGAACCATCCCTACATCACCGGAGGGCAAGAGAAGCAAAAACACGCCACACTACTCCGCATGCAGAGGCACCCGCGGCTTTTCACTCCAATGCCTCCGTACGCCCACCCCCCTACGCAGTGCCTCCTTTTGTGTCATACCGCATTCCGCGCAGACCTCGACTTTCCCGCTCTATTCTCCGTTCTTATCGCACCTCGAAAATGCGGGAGTGCTGGGTCTATCACTCCTTCCCTTCTTTCGGTCTCTCTATCCTTCCTTGTTTACTTGCGATGTGCACGTGTAACGCTGGAATGTTTCTGCTACTGTGGCGTCGATATAAAACAGCGTAGTGTGAGCCTGAAGGCATGCGGGACGAACAAAAGAAGCGCGTTGGAAACGCTGACGAGCGCTGTCGGCATCGTCGTACGCGAGGTCGGCGCGAATGACACCCGACCTGCGTTCATTGTGCGATAGAAACCCTCGTTGGCAGACAAGCCAGCTTTTCAGGCTCGCGTCGACACGATGTCGGTCGATGCCGGCTTGCTGGGGGCCCACTGAGCGATTTCCATAGCTATGTGTCGACTTTTGCTTAGGAAAAATCGCGCTGTTCAAGCAAGAAAACGTGGTTTTCCTGGTTACGTCGCCTTCAAGTGCGGATTATGATGGAATTCCTCTAAATGTGTCATATTCGCGCAAACATAATTCCTAGGAACTTGTTCTTGCATTTCAAGAAAGAAAATGAAGTGTACGTTGTTTCGAGATAGTTTCCTTAACTCTTTGAAATTAGCGTGATATTAAATGTTTAACCAAACTGAAATCAGTCATTCTTCATTTCTACATGAAAAGAATCAAATCGCTGGCTCGACATACGTAATTTTTTTTTCTTTTTGTTTATTTCGATACAAGAAAAATAGTACGTTTGACCTTGCGGCTGAAACGCGGCACGTCCCACAACCCGCCCAACATCGTAGGGCCTTGACCAAAGTGCCTTCACTACTCTCTAGAACGCCTGTGTGTGACACGTCCTTCTTCTTACTCGTCTTCCCATGCGCTGTGAGCCTCATCATATCATACCATCAAGCCCAAAACAATTGTGATCTGCTACCGTCGTAGGCAGCACATTGAGCTTAAGTAAATGCATTGGCTACGCAGAAGGTTCAATTCATCCTATGCGCAATGTACCTTGCTCTTTCTAGGCCGCTAGACCAAAGAACTAGCAAAAACAATTTTTGTGCACAAATATGTGGAGATTCCACTCCAAGGAAGTATTGTGAAATATTGATATTAGTTTTTTTATGACAAGAAAGCTTCAAGCAATCAAACCAGTTCGCCCTGCTCGTTATATGGCGAGAAGATTGAGAAAAATAACCGAATTGCCGCAACTCGATATGTCTGACTGTAGCCTCGACCCGGAATTCTCGACGTCTTCATACATCTTGCGGCGAACAAGTCTTAGTACACGTTGTGAAACGTGGGGTGATCAATCCTATTCAATTCACCGGAAAACGCCATCAACTGCGATCGGTGGTACACACGCCACAAACCTTGACGCTGGCGCACGTCTCGTATTGCAAACTCCTGTGACACGTCGTTGTTTGCGTATACCATTGATGTGCTCCGCGGCTAAGACATTAGGAAACTAAATACCCCATCGCCACTTGGGTTGCGCAGACATCTAGTGTATGCAATCGTTGTAACAGCACGTGCGACCTCGTGTTGCGAAGAGGGTATCGGTAACCGAGCGAAAGGGCGTCGAAAACCCGAGTTCTCGAAAACACGCTCTCGGCGCATTTCCCAACAGTGAATATCCGATGCTGTTCGCCACGAGATGGGGCTCGTTGTATAGTTGGGGCTCGTTGTAAAGCTATACAACACTCGTTGTATAGTTTTATTTATGCGTTTCTAAAGGGCTCGAGGAGACTCCAAAAATCAGCTTCTTCGTGAGTAACCCTGCAGCATTTTCTTTTCATTTTCATTCGTTCACTGGTACAGTAGTTGTTGCATGTGACAACATAAACGTTGCGCTGATAAGTACGTGGATCAAGGTTCAATGGCCAGCATGGAGGAAAGAAACAATTAGTAGGAAGCACTGCGCAATGCGCTTGAAAGCAAGAAAGAAAGAAAGAGAGAGAGAAAGAAAAAGAGTTGTGCGTCAGGCACGCACACGCCATGCTTCGTTTCTTTAATTTTCGAGACAGGGTAAGGGCTGCTATTTTTTTTTTATTAATATTCTTACGTCGTGAAAACAGCTTGCTGCTCATACAGAGTAAGAAATTAAAGGAACTTGAAAAGCCACGTGCTTTCGTGAACGCGCCTGGTTTGTCATCAAACGCATTCATTTCCTTGGGATTTCCTCCAGCGATAGAACATGCCACTTGCGTACGTTAGAAATCCCGGTGGGACGAACCGAGGGTTAAAATAAAAAATAAATAAAGTATCCGCCAAAGTGGGAGAACCACTTCTCTTTGACCTAGTCGATGTTACAATGATTGTTATCACCAAAGGAATCGTTCGCCGAGATGAAACGGATAACAGGTACTACCGAAGATGAAAGAAGTCTAAGAGCGAGAGAACAGTGATTGATCTACACATAGATAAGTACGAACCGGACATGAAGCAGAAAGAACGATCTGGGCACCGGAAGATAACATCCGCTTCCCATCTGACTGTGCTTTGAGGACCCGTGTACCCATATTCTTCGCCGCTTGAAGGCGGAAGCTGACCAGCCAGGTTGCGGAGAGGCATTCATTCATTCACAAGCGGAGCCGGCAGCTGATGGAGCACACAATGTTATGTTGTTTCTGATATCTGTGCTACATAATGGCAAAATGAGATGGAGAGGGATTGGTAATTGCTACATGTGAATCTAGCGTATAATAATCATTGTTGGTGCTTTATGTCCCGAAATCACAATATGATTATGAAAGACTCCGCAGTGGAGGGCTCCGGCGATTTCGACCAACTGGGCTTTTTTCTTTATTGATATGATATGTAAGGAGATGTTGGCGCACAAGTCAGGCGCCGGCTACTCCTTTGCCCTTGAGTGAGTACTGAATATACATCTTAACAAAGGAAAAACAAAGAGCAGTACATGGAAAATAAAACACAAGAGCACACATATGTAAAAACACACCCACAGAACAACACCATCACAACGTATAAGAAAATGTCCGAATGCCAATGAATAATGTCTCTGATGATGTGTGTGGTCATCATTGAGTCCTACCGGCTCAGCACAGCAGTCAACACGTCTAGTCCTTATGGGGATGAATTCGATCATGTGGACATAACAGTCACATGCACTTCAGCATTCACACATAACATGCACTTCAGCACACATATATAATGCCTGTCATATAATAGTGCGTATTACAAGTAAGACATGTGATTATATAAATATAAGTTCCTTATTTCTTAATAATTGCCAGCAATTCCGCTGTCTTCTAAAAAACGTTTTAGCGCTTTTAGAGCGTACTTCTGTAAAGCTCCGGTTGGCCACGGGCCCAGAAGTTTCTTGATACTGAACGGTCTACGGTCTAATACCAATAGTTCCGATTTAAGAAGGCGTCTCGGTGTGTCATGGCGTGGGCAGTCCATAAGAAGGTGACATACATCTTCATCTACAAATCCACATTCGCATTCGGGAGTTTCACTTTTGCCAATTCTGTGTAAGAAATGTTTTGTGTATGCGGTGCCTAGCCTTAACCGGTGAATAAGTGTTTCGATACTTCTATCTAATGCTATCGTAATTTTTGAATTCAATGAATGGATCAATATGATATAAATCACAGCTCTTGGAGTTTTGGTCAAACCAAGTATATTTACTCATTCGGAAAGTTGTTGCCTTTATAACACTTCGCAATTCATTTTTCGAAATTGGTAAGGAAACAGTAACATCTTTACGATGTGCTTGTCGTGCAGCCTCATCGGCAGCTGTGTTACCAGGAATGTTACAATGTCCAGGTATCCACTGGAATTTTATCTCATGTTTCGCCTGGCTTGCTTTTGTGAGCTCTTTAAGTGTTTCATATACTACACTATCCCTGATTACCGTCGTGTTTGTACTGGAGAGTGATGATAATGCGGCCTGTGAATCGCTGAAAACTACCCATTTTCTCGCGTCTGCTGCTGAGTTTATATACCTGATAGCATACAGAATAGCGAATAGCTCAGCTGTTGTAGATGATGTCGCGCGAGATAATTTATATGATTCCTGAGTATTGAGGGGTGCGGTATTATAAATGCTGATGTCGAAGAGGTTGGAATGCTTGAGCCATCTGTGTAAACATGTATGTACCCTGGATACCGTATGTGTATCTGGTAAAGCGCTAGTTGTTGAGCAGCTTGAATGAACATGTCTCTTTTTCGGATGATACCATCTACTGACAATTCAATGCTTGGTATTGTAAGCAGCCACGGAGGATAGTCAACTTCAGAGCTCCAAAATTCATTCCTTGGTAATATATGAAGATTGTTCCGTATTGCTTCATTAACATTGCTTCTATCCCTTCGTAAAATCTCCAGTGCCAATGGGTGGTCTTTGTGTTGCGTCTGTAAGCGAAGAAAATGCCGGCATGTTTCCATTGTTCTCATGACTGGAAAGGGTGATTGGCGAGTCTCGGCTATTACGAGGCTGCTGGAAGTCGCTCGTGGAACACCTAGGCAGACGCGCAGTCCCCTAGCTAATAGTCTTTGAAGTCGCTCCTCTGAAGTGTGGGAAGTGCCGTGTAAGACTGCTGCAGAGTATGCAATTTTTTGTCGTATTAATGCATTGTGAACAGCGAGCAGGGATGATACCGATCCGCCCCATGATGTTCCAGCAAGTCTGCGGAGTATATTCACTAGCGTATTTACTTCGCTTTCGAGTTTCTTTATGTGAGGTGTCCAGGATAATTGCCGATCAAGTATTACTCCTAGAAATCGATGCTGCGTCACAATCATTAGTGGTTTTCCTTCTAAATTAAGATCGAAATTTTTTTAACTTCCTACGGGTGAAGGGTAACACAGCTGTCTTTGCGTGTGATAGAGCCATTCCTCTTTCTTTTAAAAAGTGGTTAATTACATTTATGCCCTCTTGCAACGCCATCTGAATTAACTGAACGTCAGCCCCAGATGCCCAAATGCACACATCATCTGCATATAAAGAGAATCTCAACTGGGAAGGCAGTCTTTTTGCTAAATCAGCCATGACACAGTTAAAAGAAAAGGGCTCAGGACGCTTCCCTGTGGCACTCCCTGCCTGACATCGTGTTCTGCACTCTTTCCTTCGCTCGTCTGAATGAATATTTTGCGACCTGATAGAAATTTAGAAATCCACCGCAAGGACCTGCCGCAGATTCCGAGATCTAACATACTTAGCAGAACATGAGTGTGACTGACAGTATCAAATGCCCTTTTGATGTCTAAGAACACTGCGATCGTCAAACTTCCACAGGCGCGTTCATGTTCCACATACGTTACTATGTCCAGTATTGCATCCATTGTACATCTCTGTTTTCTAAAACCCGTTAAGTAGTCGGACAATACATCCGTTCTGTTACACCACCACTGAAGTCGCGCATCAATCATTTTCTCCATTACTTTACATAAACAACTTGTCAGGCTGATTGGGCGGAAAGATTCAAGGCTCAAGGGCGTCTTAGCCGGTTTTAAGATCGGAATGATTCGAGCCAGTTTCCAAGACTCGGGTACAATTTCTTGTGTCCATAGATTGTTGTAAATATCTAAGAGAATGGTTGTGCCCGTTGGCCCTAGGTTTCTTAGCATATTGTACGTAATGCCGTCCGGTCCAGACGCCGATTTTTGACGACATGACGCTATTGCACATTGCAGCTCACTTAATGTAAATGCAGGGTCTAGTTGAGGGTGCTGGGCCCCATAACAAGCATTAATTTTCTGGTTGGCTAACGCAACAGAATTATCAAACAAGGCACATTGTGATGAAGAACCGGGCCTACTGATAAGTTCACAAAATTCATCTGCAACCACTACTTCCGGTTTGTCCAAGGCTACAGCAAGAGCACGAAATGGGAAGGTCTGTGTTACTGGGCCGCTAAATGCACGAATTACAAGCCAAATTCTTGGAACAGGTGTGTGGGGAGAGAGTGTGCCACAAAATCCACGCCAGCGCCGTTTACCTAAGTTTTCTAGTCGTCTGCGCATTATATTATGGATTTTCTGAGCATTTTTGTATGTTTCTAAACTTCCGCTCCGTCGATATGCTCTTTCGGATCGCCGTCTGATGGCTCTGAGATGTTCGTACTCTCCGTCAACAGCTGCATAATCTTTTGGAATCGGAACCTTCTTTGTACACCTGTTCACATTATCCTGCAAAAATTCAGTAAAGTTTTCAACAGTTGTACGTTCACTAATTTGGTTAGTTAGGCGACACCGAAATGCTTTCCAGTTCGTCAGCTTGCTGTAGCGCCTGACGTCATCATTTCGCAAGCTGGGATGATTTACAAGAATCGGAAAATGATCACTTCCTCGCGTTTCCACATCCGTTGTCCATCCCACACCATTCACTAGATCTTGAGAACACAGGGTAACATCTATGCAACTCGAGTAATTATAACCCCGGAGAAAAGTTGGGGAGCCATCATTTAAAACAGTCAAATTGCATTTGTCTGCGGCGCACTCAACAACGTTCCCACGTGCATCACAGCGATCACTACCCCAGATTATGTTATGCGCATTAAAGTCTCCACATATAAATGTATATAAATTAGAAATATTAAAGATATTTGCTAGCTCTTCTACCGACATACGACTTGAAGGTTGTAGATAAAGGTTAATCACTGTTATGCACAGCTTACCAAATGATACTTTACAAGCGACGAATTCCGGAAAGTCTGAATCACTTGACTGAACTTGGCAAGATGGTAGGTCTTTTCTGACGCACAGATGGACTCTGCTAGGACCACTTCGGCGAGATGACTTGTATATCACGTAGTTAGAGAGGCGGAAATCGTCATTCATTCCTGCCTCTTGGATGCAAAGTATTGGAAAGTTATATTGCAAAAGGAGTTTACGGAAATCAGCACACTTTCTTCGAAGACTGTTGGCATTCCACTGGAATATGGAGACATTTTTGTAGCGGTTATTCATAGACTACTTGTCGCAGGTTTGGCCCGGATTGTTGACACAATAGTGCTTCCAGAGGCAGCAGGGCTTTTACTTCTGGTAAGTTATTTGCTTCAGGCAGTGCAGACAGGATTGCTTTAAGCGCTGCGAAAAGCATTGGTAAAATCAATTGCGTGACTGACGCAGAAGCACGGTCACCATTAACTGGTTCTGTTTCTGCGGCTCGCTGAGAATAACGTGGAGTTTCCCTGTTGTAGCTTGGGCGAACACTGGAGCTGTCGGCTCTATTACTTTCTGCTTGAGGTCTCATGGGCGTTCGCAGCTTTGACGCGTAGGACGGGGTGCTTGAATGTACTTCTTTTGAGTGGTCTCTTGGATGTGCTCTTGGCGGTTCTCTTGGTGTGTCTCTCGGCTGTTTTTGTTCCGGTGTCCGCTGAGGTGGATCACGTACTGGATGAACAATCTCAAGGTTTGGAAAGGGTTCATTGGGGCGCGGTTTTCTTCCATGGATAAGCTCATGACGGCGCATTTTTGCAGCAGCTTTGCTTTGCGGGCAGCCTGAATAGGAGGCAGCGTGATTACCTGAGCAATTCGCACGTAAATCTGAGTGCACGGGCCTCTATCTTTTCGCGACCAGCGAAATGGGGCCGCCGAGGCCAGGATACGATCCCGCGACCATCGTTGGAGCAGTGGAGCCCATAACAATTTAGACACACTGTGGCTGGTGGATCCAGTCTTGCAATGTTTGCCGGTAAGTGCCCCGCCATTACCTATGAAACGCGCTGCAGTCAGACGTTCATCGCAACTAGTCGCAACTCAGTGCAAATATATACAAAATACGTCGGCCGAAACCCTGAACAGTACTCTATATAACGAAATGCGCGTCGGTCGCATGAGGTCATAGAAGGCATGTTGTACAGCAAGACGTGTTTCTGTTGATTTGATATTTATTCAGAGAATATCTGTTGAATAGCAAATATCCTTGCCACGCGTGAGGCGAAGGGGCTGTTGAATATGTTCAAAAGTGTTGCTGCAGGTTCATATGTAGAGAGAAAACTTCATCGCCGTATGAGCGCTAATTGTTCTTTCCTATAAATTAAGGACTCCGTCTTACCAACCTGGGTAGCCCTTGTTTTTTTTTCCATACTTTCTCTTCACCATTAGGCCCATTAACGATAACGTATGTTCGAGTTTTTTTTTCTTTGCAATATGCGGGCTTCCCTTGCCCTAAAACATCTGTGAAAACCTCATGAAGTGCACCATTGTAAGCATCTGTTTTGTTCAACCTGCAAAAAACAATGGCGCCTTATTTCATTAATGTCGAAACAATCTATACGAAAGACAAACACCAAACCAAGTCTGTCAATTCGAAAGTTTGTTTTAACATAAGAGTGTTTTATGTCGGGGCCCACCAAGACTCCAGTGACGTATTTCTGTCACGGAAATGACGTCAAAAATACGCACGATCAGTTGGCAGAGTGAAAAGTTTCAGCAACAGGAGTCGAACCCACGACCTCTTGGTCCGCGACAAAATATGCTGGCACGCTATCCACTGAGCCACCATCTCACATTCAGGAGGCGTCACAAACGCGCCTTTTATATCTCAGTTTTCTCCACAGTAATCTTCGTCGGCGGGGTGATGTCGCCGTCTCTGAGCAGTAAAGGGAAGTAATGCACTGTGGCCTCCGCAATGATCTCCTGCAACGCGCCGTGGCGACGCATCCGTCCCATTCGGTACGTTTCCGATACATGTGCAGTATTGTTAACGCCTTAACACACCACGAGTTCTCGAAATAAGGCCGAGCCTTGGCCTCACTCATGACATTCCTCCATATTAAACATCGCTCTGCCACGCTCGCCTGTCTCGCCTAGCTGTAACAAAGAGTTGCCAGCATACGCCAGTTATATTACATGCCGTCGCACACTGCGGTCAAAGAAAAAGAATGGACTGCGTCTAGAATGGTTGGCTTTGTCTTGCTGTACTCAGTCAACAGCTCACGTACGAAATTGTCAAGCTTCATCCTCACATCAAAGAAACAGGCCACGAGGTTAATTTTCGGTGGCTACCTGATCATTGTGGGACCAGCGGGAATGATTCCACAGACAACGCGGCTCACACATCCCATCAAGAAGAACGCACATTTCCTATTCCTCTCTCAAGGACAGACGCTGCAAGGCAGCTTCGTCACCTGGCACGTAGTATGTGTCTGCTGGAGTGGAACACGCCGAGCATACGACATACGAGACTCCAACCATGTAAACCCTCAACTGGAACTCCGACCTCCATCTGGACTTCGTGGACGTCAAGCTTCGCGCCTTTGTCGGCTTTTGTTGGCCGTTGCCTTCACGAAGGCATATACAGCTCTAATTGGAGTGAGCGACAGCGCGGCATGCGAGGTCTGCGGAACCGAAGAAGACATGGATCATTTGATATGCCGTTGCCCTCAATTTGCCTCTGAGAGATGAAAACTTTCTGACGCGTTGCGACGATTGGACGATCAGCCGCTCTCCGTGCAGCACCGTCCTCCCTGAGCACCGTCCTCGCCTTTCGTCGGCTCGCAAGGCAGTCAAAGCCGTCGTATGTTTTTTGATGACTACAGGCCTATGTTAATTGCCTTTGACTTTTGTATAGTGCTACCGCTACATACGCGTCAGCACAGTTACTGACCATTTTATTCTCTCCTTCCCGTCTCTATCTCCTCTCTCTCTCTCATCCTTATACAGCCCTTTCCCATTCCCCCAGCGTAGTGTAGCCAACCGGACATGTGCCTGGTTAACCTCCCTGGCTTCTCTATTGCTGTGCTTCCTTCCTTCCTTCCTTCCTTCCTTCCTTCCTTCCTTCCTTCCTTCCTTCCTTCCTTCCTTCCTTCCTTCCTTCCTTCCTTTGGAAGAAGCTGTCAGGAAGGAGTCCTTTGAAATACAGGATAAAAGCAAACTCGTAATATATCTCACAGATATCTTTTTCCTTATCTCGCATTTCACCATGACAACGTTTTTTATTGAAACATAAATGTGCAAAAAAAAAAAAGAGCCGCTTCCGTTTATTGCGACGTGGCCTATTCATACTAAAGGGGGGGGGGGATATTATTCGTTATTTCTCAAGAACTGCAGTTAAATTGAGCGGTTTTGCCCAATAATGGCAAAGTTGAAAAGTGGCGCCTGAAGTGTAAAGAAAAGATGACAGCTCCGAAAATCGACGAAGAAATACGGCATGCAGTATGGGTCTAGACTATAGCTCGAGTGTTAGAAACTGGGCCAGATTAAGCGCTTTAAATCTTCCATAATACATATATTGCAGCTTCAATGATTGTTTATTCAACATATAGTAATATGAAATTATTATTAGGAATTATTAGTACAAAGAGTCACATTTTCTTGTAATGCGCGCGTAAGCAGGTTTACTGGAGCATTAATATATGTGACAACTGATTTGGCATTTGTTTCAAATGACATTCGTGGGCGAGTAGTTGTTCAAAAAGCAATTCCACTCCAGTCTTCGAATACGAGTCGTTCTGAAAATCCCATTTTGAGGTATGTTAATCAAAAAGCATTCATAACATTGCACATTGTATGATCTCCTTCCCTTGACATTTTACATTTCTCACGACCTTTTATATTCAAGAATCGGAAGAATTTTTTCCCAACTTCCAGGCATTATAAGCACGGTCGAAGAACTTTCTGAGAACCATCAAGACACGGCACCCCCACTCTGACAAAAACATGCGCCAAGACAGTGAATTCGTTTGGTTTCGTGCCAGTGTTCTGCTTTGCCGTCAACGCAGCTTATTTTTCTTCTATTGACTTGTAGTCGTAAACACTGTTCTCCAGAATGGCCAGTGATCCGTTTTAGTGGTAGACTCGCGTTTGAATGCATTACGGCCTGTCAAGACATATAAGCATGCGAGGATACATGGGAGGCATAAAATTGAATCTTTTACGACTCTGGTTTTCTGCTGCTGCTGCTGCTGCTGCTGCTGCTGCTGCTGCTGCTGCTGATTACGTTCATAACAGTATACAATGTTTTTTCCACTGAAACGTCTTTCATACATAGGTTTGCCGTTGTGATAATAAAGAGAAAGAGAAAGAAAGAGAGAGTTTAAAGAGATCTCAAACGCAAGGATATTCGCCGGTTTGCTAGCCTGCGCGGCGTGACGTGCAAAATGTTACACAGAGGCCAGAAAGTATTAAGATTATAGAAAAGCAGAAATTTTAATAATAAACTTGGCGCCCAAAACATGAACACGAATGAACACAACATAACATAGAAACAGGACTCGCGTTCACTACGCCTGTTTTTTTTTTTTAAATACGGGCATGTGGAACCACGTTAACTCACGCGCAACGTGCATGTGCGTTCATTTAGCTAACCATCTTAAGAAGGAATTTACAGATAGCGCACGTTGCTTCCGTAAGTGAAGGTACACAAACTATGCCAAGCGTTCGCGGTAAAAAGACCGCGAGCGTTGTATTATGCATCGAATAAAAATTACTCTGAACCAAGAAAAAAAATCAGCTACAATTCAATCATCCTTTCAACAAACGGTTGTGCGTGTTGAGATTTGAAGGTCGAACTGGGAACGATCGTGGACACCTCTTTCTTCGAGGCAGCCAGTCTATTATGTGTTTCCTTTAATCTCGATTAAATCCTTTAGCGGCCGTTGACGAGTACAGTCGTCATGAGATTTTCTAGCAAAATGACCAACGACGCCTACACTCGTCATCAACACAAAATGTTCGCACATTGAACAAATGACGGCTATATTCGTCGTAGTTGAGTTTTTCTATGCGAGATGGCCCCACTTGTCAATGACTTTTCAATAGATTGTATTCCTGCTGCTCCTCATGTGTCTGGCCTTTCATTGCATTGCCGCCTCTGATACCGCGCATGCTTTATCTCTTTACGCGATAAAAAATAAAGAAACCATATTTCATTGAAATAATAGTACTGTTTTATTCGGAAGAAAAAACTTTACAACATGAGCGAAAAAAAATTTCAGTCATTTTGGCAAGTTTCTTTTTCTCTCGACCGCGAAGCGGTTAAAAGTCCCCCCCCCCTCCCTGCATGCGACAGCCATTGTCATCTGAAGTTCTCTTGGAACACGTCTTTTCGCGTATTGCTGCTTTGTCGAAGAAGTTAGTCTCTCAATCTTTCACGTTAGAGACACATTACCCCAGAGAATCGAATCTTCAGGGAATAGTCAGCTTTCAGACTCGGTTCTCATCTGTACTCGTAATTTTTGGTTGTTCATTTCATAAGGGCGACTCAGCAACGCACTTTAGTACTTTTTTCGGGCACACATGTCATCAACGAAACAAGCCAGCAGACACAAAGGCATGTCTAGCCATACTGTTAAAGAGTGTTGCCAACCAGTATTGGGACAATATCCTACGTCACGGTCAAAATTACCCTACTTTATCCCAGACAACCTTTTTTTAATTTCCCTTACATTTTACTCTACGCCTCAAAATAGCGCAGTGTAACAACATGAAGTACAGACTACACTTTACTATAGACATGCAGGCGTGCCGTGGCGCTGAAGTTGGCAGCGATTTCAGCGGTTTGAAAAATTAGTTTCGGAGAAAGACTAAGTAACATGACAAAAATGGGAAGAGAAAGTGTTCCGGTATTTATGTGGGAAGAGCGCTTTTGTGTGTGTGTGTGTGTGTGTGTGTGTGTGTGTGTGTGTGTGTGTGTGTGTGCGTGTGCGTGCGTGCGTGTGTGTGTGTGTGTGTGTGTGTGTGTGTGTGTGTGTGTGTGTGTGTGTGTGTGTGTGTGTGTGTGTGTGTGTGTGTGTGTGTGTGTGTGTGTGTGTGTGTGTGTGTGTGTGTGTGTGTGTGTGTGTGTGTTTTAAAATCATTTTGGCCGGTGTGCTGATCCCTTTTTTTTCGGGCGAGTTTGTGGTACAAGTGGGATAATCGAACAGCGTGGAAATAGCAGAGATCGAGAAGAATCACAAAGATGAGGCTTCTTATGGTGCTTCAGTTCCCTGTCTTTTTCTGTGGCGTTACTCTCTTACTCTTACTATTTGAAATATAATAAAAAGTGCGACTCTGAGCGCTTTCTTTTCGTTTGCCGCATTTCGACTACTAATTGTCTTGCAGTTAAACCTGATATCTGTTATTTATTTATTTGTTCATTCATTCTGCCCAGAGAAGGAACATCACGAGTCTCGTTTCGTATGTATCATCCAGCCCGGTTATAGTTCATTTCTTTACAAGTGTGCCAAGTTTCCACTCTTATATCTCTTCGGAAAAACTCCGACCGCGACTTTAACACTGGAGGACACGGTACTCAGGCTCACACAGCAGAGAGGAGTAGAGCGAGAAAAAGTGTTCATCGAGTGTGCTCAAGTGGACTGAAGTGCATGCCTTCTTTTGCTTTCGGTGTTTCGCGCATTGCTTTTCGCTCTACATTCCTTTGTTTGTATCTTTCTTGTATAGTTCCAGCTAAAGAACGCACTCGAGCATTCGAATGGGAATAGTCACGCGAGCGGGTCGCTTTTAGACATTTACCGCTGCGGGAAACATTGAAGTGCTCTGGAAAGAAAAAGTCACAGTTTCACCGCAAGGGTGAAGCAATGAATGCGATAGCAAAAAATTGTAATGTTATACGAAGTGAGGCTGGCAGCTAACTCTTTTTGGATCCGATCTCACGCAACTCTAGAAAACGCTTGTTTAAGAGAATTCTCTTCGCGTTGAGAGCGCAGCACGTAGAAGGGTACACCGGCCCCCCCCGCTGTCCGGCCGCCGAGAAGGGGGAGATAACGCGCGCGCCCGCGCCCGCGCTCGTAAAATCGAACGTCGCCCCCCCCCCCCCCGCCCGCTGTCGGCCGCCGAGAAGGGGAGATAACGCGCGCACCCCCGCTCGTAAAATCGAAGGTCGCTCGAGGGACCCCCCCCCTCGCGTCTTTTCACGCTCACGAACGACGGGCGGGGCCGGTTATATATATACATATACATATATGGAAAATGACGCCAACGCCGACGCCGACGGCGAAAACCAGCCGCGAGTGTCCATATAATTGCTATCGCAATAAAAAAGAAGTAAGATTGAACGCTGGCATTGTGCTCTCAACGGTGTTCACTGCAAAAGAGACAAACTCTGTACATGACAATTAAAAAAAAAAGGCAAGAGAAGATCTTTCTCCGTCCTACTCTATGTCTGTAAAAGGCCTTTATGGTCTCTCGCACCTTCTAGTCTACAGACTTTACGGGTGATTTTAGTTCCACTCCAGTTAAGCGCTAGCAGTAATAGGAAGTGATTTGCCGTTATTCAGTCGTGAAGTTGAAGCTATAGAGACAGAAATGCAAGCGCGTATATACGACAGTGTCCTCTAGTATATGTATTTTTGTCGCTCAACGTCAACACATGTGCTGGTTACTTCGAAAGGACTGCTTGGTAGACATCATTCAGTCAGTTGTACGCTAGCTAGAATTTAATGGAAAGCACAAATAAATAATAATCGTGGCCCTCTACATAAATGGATTGCCCTTGAGGCTTTTACAATATAAATAAACAACGAAAACTTAATCCAGTGTTATATTTCCTAGCCTTTTCTATTTGCAACAAGACACGCCTTTTCATCTAAACGTATTTAAATGAAAGGCTTCTGCCTGTGGGTGCGTGGGCTACTGCTGTTCTCTGACACTGTCGTTTAAGATATCAATAAAAAAGCACGATTATTCAAAAAATGAGACTTTATGAACAATTACGGCCACTTTTCACTTCAGTCATAAATAAATGCGATAGCTGGAACAGGCTTACAAGACAGGCGCAATGAACAAATTTTTGCAGAGTTGACAGGGCCATGTTCATCAGCCATACATTTCTACATCGATGTGTTTGAACGACTTTGCTTTCGTGTCACGCAACGACGAGCAACAAAGAAATCGCCTTGAATATCGATGCGTACTTCAGAGATAAGCAAATATATCTCCCAGGAAACAAAGTGCAGCAACATTATTGCCCTACTCACATCATCTGAGGCGTTTTGATGGAATTTCTTGCACAGTGTCTCACACTTTGAATGAAGCTTCCCGTGAAGAATGGGAAACGTTGACCACATCCCATTTTCATTTCGAGGAGGTTGGGAGTGTTACAGGCTGATTGTGAAGAGACAGCGCATTTGATTCACAAATGCAAACAGATCGAACGCTCAATGTGGTTGACAGGGTTAAAGACCCTGCCTTTTTCTTACTCGTTATTGTCATATCATTTAAACAATTCTCATTAGCTTGTGCATTTTTCTTGCTCAGGAGAAAGAACAATACAAACATTTCGTTTAGGAGAAGGGGGAGGGGGTGTTATTATCTCGTACTATATGTGTGCTTTTTTTACCCTGTTATGATTGTTCACACTTTTTTTTATCCATTATTAACTTCTGTTTTTGTGCGTATTATGACAACATATGTTCTACAGCAACTTTACATTGGATGTGCTGCAATGTAATAAGATATTGTTACATTTTATGTTGAAATTCCTTTCTCATGTACAATTACAATACGTTATGTGAAGACATGTGTACTTTTTATGCAACATTTCATTATTTTCTTTTTGTTTGTCATTTGTGTTTTGGGGGGTAAAAGGACGATAGTATATTTCTTGCTGCTTCGTGTTCATGTTGTCTTCTGTTGATGGCAAGTTCAAGGGACCGTGGGCCCCGTCAAGCCATTTTGTGGCTTTTAGCTCACGGGCCCACAGCATCTGTATTTGTCGAAATCTGATGTTCAAATAAAATGAAATGGAGATGAAAAAAAAATGAGTTTCTGAAGTCGTATACGCCCAGGTTCCGGCAGATCGCGTCCGTAGACAAACGACGCGTAGAGCCATACTTTTCAGCGAACGGATTAACGCAATGAATCTAGCATTTTTTCGCGTCGCAAAAAAAGACATTATGTAAAAATAAATATCAAGCTTGATGATTTTGCTGACATGGCACCATGACGCGAATAATTTTGCCTC
>JALIZH010026246.1:0-29371 GCA_030522465.1 Rhipicephalus appendiculatus
TTCTTCTTCAACACTTCACGCCATCTTGGAAAGCTAACGGCAATATTTCATGATACTTACGGATTATTAATGGTCAACTCACAGCGGCTCTTGAAAGTAGTAGTAGTAGTAGAACAACTTTATTATATACAGAAACCAGACAGGCTAGAACCCCAGTGTCCCGAAAGGGATATAAGGGTGAAAAGCGTAGTCTGTCCGGCAGGGTGGTGCCCCTATTCCAGGGCCCCACTGGCACGAGCCATCCGTTCAGCTCTTCGGATCAGTCGTAGCTGATCTTCTAGGGCCAGGGCTAGACAGCAGCGCCTCCCATTCGTCCCATGTGCCATTTGTGTCGTGTTCTTCTCCGTGCTCTGCACACTCCCACGTGATGTGAAAAAGTGTTGGGGTGGCTCCACACCACGGACATATGTCTCTGTACGCCGTGGGGTAGATCATGTGGAGAGTGTGCAGATTTACGTAGGTGTTCGTTTGTAGCCTTCGTAGCACAGTCGCCTCCGAAGCGCTGAGTTTGCCATGTGGAGGTGGATACATCTGTCTATTTTCCCTATAGTATTTGAGGATCGCTGCGTAGCTAGGGTCTAGGGGGGTAGGATCCTCTACTGCAGAGTCTGGGGTGGCTTGGTAATTTGTAAAGCCTCGAGCCGCCTCATCTGCATGCTGGTTCCCAGTCACGCCCTCGTGCCCCGGTGCCCATGTCACAGTCTGGACGTATTTCACGGTGGGGTCCCCATCCAGTTCCAACCAATATTCGGAGCGCGTGTGATCCAATTTTTGCCCTTTAAATAGTTTCTGCAAGCTTTTTTGTGAATCTGTAATTATTGTCAATGGCGCGTTTCGAGTCCATCCCTCTTTTATTGCGAGGGCTATGGCAACCTCTTCCGCTTCTGTTGTCGACACTTGATCTATTGAAGCGCAAGCTGTAATTTTCCCTTTACGATCTGTGACTACAGACACAGCCTTCCTCGCATCGGCGTGATAAGGCGCAGCGTCAGTGAACCTCGCTGTGTTCATATATTTAGTCATTTTCTCAATGTATTCCGCCCTGGCCTTTCTTCTCCCAGCATGCAGAGTAGGATCCATATTCTGTGGTATTGGCAATACGGTGTACCATTCTCTAAGTTCGTTTGGTACCTCTTTAGTTGCTTGGTGGTTTCGTATCAGTGTATCACGCCCAAGTTTTGTTAGGACTGATCTGCCAGTTGGAGTCTGGAGAAGGCGATTTTCTTGAGCTAGTAGCTGTGCCTCGGATAATTCTTCAATTGTGTTGTGAAGCCCTAGCGCCAGTAGCTTGTCATTTGAAGTATTCCGTGGTAATCTCAGGGGCTGTCTTGTAGGCCATTCTTATTATTTGGTTTGCTTTTTCTTTCTCTTCCATGTTCATATTATGATACGGAAGTGAGTATGTAATACGACTGATGACGAGACTTTTGACCAGTCGGAGGGTGTCTTGTTCTCTCATGCCCTTTCGGTTGTATGTTATACGCGAGATCATGCGTGAGATCTGCTGTACCGCTGTTTTGAGTTTCTTGAGTGTGTGCAGACATCTCTGATTAGCTTGTAGCCACATACCCAGTATTCTTACGGTATCTCTTTCCGGAATGATATTTCCTTCTAGCCTGACTTCCAGCTTTAGACTCGGGTCCGTCCTTTGCGCTTTTCTCGTTGTGAAGCGAATAAGTTCCGACTTTTCGGCTGAGCATTGAAGTCCCCGTGACCTTGTGTACTCTTCTATGGTGCTAGCTGCATGTTGTAATCTATCTTCTTTCTCCGCTAGGCTGCCTGTAGTGGTCCACACTGTGATGTCGTCTGCGTATATCGCATGTTGTAGACCGGCAAGGTCATTTAGTTTTCTGGCAAGGCCTATCATGGCGACATTGAAAAGTGTGGGTGAAATGACCGCCCCTTGAGGTGTTCCTTTGTTTGGAGGTCGAATGGTGCCGGATTCGTAATCGCCTAGCTTGATTATTGCAGTCCTGTGACTAAGAAAACTTTTGACGTATTCGAATATTCGCTCTCCACAATTGGCTTCCTCCAGACCTTCAAGTATTGCTTTGTGACTGATGTTATCGAAGGCTCCCTTTATGTCAACGGCCATAATGACGCTTTCCCCAACCTTAGATATGTCCATTAGTACTTGTTCTTTTAAAAGTAGCAGGATATCTTGTGTTGAAAGGCGCGGGCGAAAGCCAAACATGGTGTTGGGCATGAGCTGGTTGTTCTCGAGATGATTTAGGAGCCTGGTGTTGACCAGTCTTTCAAAAATTTTTCCTACGCAGGACGTGAGCGAGATAGGTCTCATGTTCTCGATGGCAAGCTGTTTTTTCCTGGTTTAGGCACCATGACCACAATCGCATGTTTCCATTGTCGTGGAACAGTTCCTGCAAGCCAATGTTTGTTTATGTATTTTGTGAGAGCCTCAATGGCTTCGTCATTCAAGTTTCTGATCATACTATTGGTGATTTTATCGGCACCTGCCGCCGTGTTCTTTTTGGTACTAAATATGGCTGCTCTGATTTCTGCGTCCGTAAAAGGCTCGTCTAGATCTGGTTGCGCTGATCCTTTATACTTTCCTTGGTATGAAGGTGTCGTACCGTTTATTCCAAAGCATTTTTTCATGCATGGCTTCAATGAGATCCTCCTTTGTACCAGGGTATGAATGTAGTAATCTTTCGATGGATTTACTGTTTTCAGTTTTCGTCTTCGTTGGGTCTATCATGGCTTTCAAAATGTTCCATGTTTTGGCCGTACTCAGTGTGCCGTTGAGTGAATCGCAGAAATTGGCCCAATTGGTTGCAGCTAGTTGATTGGCGTATTCCTCGGCGCACTGGGTGATGTCTCTGATTTTTTCCTTTAATTTACTGTTACGTTTCTGCCGTTTCCATCTCTTTGTAAGGCTTCTCCTTGCTTCCCAGAGATGTAATAGGTGTGAGTCAACCTCAGGGGCGTCGCTTGTTCGCGTTATTTCCTTAGTGTACTTTTCTTTTTGACGTCTTATTTCGTCGCACCATTCACTTAAGTTTGCTATGTCTGAGGCAGTTGACCTTTCTTTCAGTGACTTTCTAAACGCATGCCAATCGGTTATTTTGGCTGTGCCAATCTTTTTACGAATCTGATCAGTGTGTATAGTAGTGCATATTATATAATGATCACTGCCCAGATTTTCCAGAGTGTTGCGCCATTCCACACCTTGACAATTTTTGCACATTGTTAGATCCGGACTCGTGTCTCTGGATTTACTGTTACCTAGTCTTGTTGGTATTGCGGGATCCGTCAGGAGTGTCATGCCTGTAATTTCTATTTGTTGGGCTATGTTCTTTCCTTTTGCATCGTGCGTTAGGTATCCCCAGCTTGTGTCTTTTGCATTAAAGTCGCCCACTACTACGAGTGCGTTACGTTTCGCTAGTTTTTCTGCTTCTTGGAAGAGTTTGTCGAAGGTTATCTTCCTCTGTTTAGGTGGGCTATAAATGTTTAAGATGAATGCACTTTTCTGCTTCTTCCCTTTATACAAGAGTTCCGTAATGATATGTGGGATATCAATTCCTTCTATTGGTTTATGCTGTATTGCCGTTACGGATTTGTGAACTAATGTCGCCACTCTCCATTCACCGTTAATATTCACATCTTCACCATGAGCCTCGTAACCCTGTATACTTGGCTTGACTCCGACCTCTTGGATAGCTATTACAGCTGGTGGCCTCAGCTGCATGGCCACCAGCTGTGCTAGCTGTCCCTTCTTCTTTCGGAACCCCCGGCAGTTCCACTGCCATATATCGCACTCTTCAGTAGCTTTTCTTAGTCGGTTAGGCATTGTCGGTGGTTTCTTGTGTCATGCTCAGGAGTCCCGGCCTGTTATATGCCTTATCTGCTCTTTCCCTTATGTGGCTACCATTGGTATGCTTTCTCAATGCCTTCGTGAGTTCTATCTGTTGCGCTTGCATTTTCTTTTCCAAAGCTTCTAGTTTTCTGTCTACCTGCCCCATGACCTGTTCGACGATGGAAGGAATTATTTCTTTTATGGCTTCTTTCAGAATCGTTATCGTGACTACAGTGTCGCCGCTCGATGTTGAGGCGTGCTGTTGCGGTTGCTGCTGTTGTCCTGCCAAGGAAGTTCGAGTGGGGGTTCTCTTGTGGCTGTTGCTGCTGCTTTTGTTGGCTTCTAAGTTGCCTATTTTTCCCTTTCTAGATCACCAATTCTTATGCGCATTAACTCTAATTCTCGTTCGAGTCGTGAGAGCTGTGTGTGTGTAGATTGCGTGTGGTGTGGAGGAGGTTGGGAGGCTGCTGTTGCCCAGCTTACCCTGTATTTCTGCTGGTGCTGTTGTTGCTGCTTCTGTTGTGGCTGCTGCTGTTGCTGATGTTGTTGCCGTTGCTGCTGCTGGTGCTGTTGCTGCGGCTGCGGCTGATGCTGATGCTGCGGCTGCTGCTGTTGCTGCTGCGATGTCTTCTTGAACTTGTTATTTTTCTTCTTGTGGTGGTCTTGCCAATGCTGGGCGGCGACAGGGTCCTTCCCACGGCTGCCTTCTTTGGAGCTGGAGCGGTCCCCGAGAGTTGGATCTGGACCTTGATCTGGAGTGGGAACTGGATCGGGATCCAGAGCGTGATCCCGCGTCGGACCCCTCCGTCAGATCCATGCCATTTCGTTCAGTACTGAACCATCGACGCTTAAGTATTCCTTGGGATTGCTGTCCGTTTTGGCACCTCGACTGTTGTTGCTGTTGTTTGCCCCGTTGAGGGATCCGCTTAAGCTTCTTGGTGCATTCCTTTGCCGCCGTTGGATGAGCCCCCGCCGCATAGTGCACACTCGGGAACACACTCGTGGTCTTTCGGTGGGTCTTTAAGTCGACAGTCACTGCACACATTCACCGTGGGTGTCGGGCAAACGTCTGTCCTGTGTCCCTGGCTTTTGCACAGTTTGCAGTATTGTCTTGTGGGTTGGTATGGGAGACATCGCATCTCACCGCCGTAGTAATACACAAAACGCGGTACAATGGGTCCATCGAAGGTTATCATTGCCGTCTCAGATTTTCCCAGCATGCGTGCCTGGACGATTGTGACGCCCTGTGTGCGTACTCTCAGGGTTGTTGAGAAGTTCTTCTTCCGGGGTATCACGTTCTAGTCCGTGTACAACTCCCTTGAGGAACCCTTCGGGTGTAGAAATATAGGTATTCACAAGATGTCTAGTGTTGTTGAGATCGAGCGCCTTGATTTTCAGAATTTTCTCGGCAACTTGCTCGTGCGGAGTACTTGCAATGATAATGTTGGATCCGTTCCGGAGACGCAGCAGGAATTTGTCACTTCTGCATGTTTCCGCGTCTCCACATGCACGTTCAATCGCTCGTGCCACTTCATATGTTTTTAAGTCTCTCACCACGAGCCCTGGTTTGGGCCGTATAATAATCTTCATGTCGTTCTTGGGTAGAGGCGTCGCACGTGAGCGTCGGCGGCCTCGCATGGCACCCGACGCGTCGCGTCTGCTCCCGTGCGCCAACCCAGGCGTTCCGCTGCCACCGGCGTTCTTCTCGCTGTCTCTGCGGGTTTCGTCGACTACCGACGCTATGTCATTAATTTTTCTTTTCGCTGTGACTAGTGATCCCGCTTGTTCAAAATCACCAACCTGCCTGGAATCTTCCATGGTGCGCGCTTGCCTCCTTAGTCGTTTACGTTCCCGTAACGATAGAGCAAGCTGCCACTGACCGTTTTTCGCTTCGTCGTCGGCTCCCTTTGATGCGTCACAGTGCTCGCTCTCGTCGCCGCTGGCTGACTCCACTTGTATCGCCTCGTCAGACGATAGGGAATCCTCGGCGAAACCTCCTGTAGAGCCCAGTTCCGTTTTCGAATCTTGATCGTCCGTGTCCATGGTTTCCTTTGGCGTTTCCTGGTCGTTATCCGTTGGGTTAGTGGCTGCTGCATCGCCGTGACCAGGGCAGTTGCTGGTAGTCGATGCACCGCTCCCCCGGTCCGCTGTTAGTCCTAGCCTGGCGGCCGGACATGCCTGGTCCTCAGTCGCTTCAGAAGGGAAGAAATCGGTGTCGTTGACCCGACAGCTCGGTGTCAGGACGATCCCGGCATACTTCCGGTTGCACTCAACAATTGTTGTGAAGAACCCGCGAAGTTGAACGCAAAAACAGGCGAAATATTGAGGAGCCGAGACGAACGCGTCCGATCCTCTCGACGCCACCTAGCGTCCGGCTCTTGAAAAAAAAAATTTTTTTTTCAGCATGGCTCGCGCTTGAAAGGCCATGTTTGAAAACGTGCAAAGATGATGGCGGACACAGTAACCTAAAGTCGAGCTTATTTGAAAGAAAACTCTCCCATAAGCGTGCACTTTCATAAAGTGCAGGTGTAACGTATACAGTCTGGGTATAGGGTTCTACACGGGAATTTTTGAAGTGTGCTCAGTATAGCATACGATTTACAGAAGCAAATGCAGTGTCGATGATCAGAGGGAAGTCTCCCACCGCCTCAAAAGCTGTCCGAAAAAAAAAGCGGCATCTATTGTCTACATTGTACACTTCATTCGTAGGTTGGTTGGTTGTTCCTCACTCAAAGCTGGCACCCCCCCCCCCCCCCCCCCCACTGGGATCGGCCGTGAATCCGACTATGCCCTATTGTAGAATGTAAATAGGTTTATCGTGACGTTCACGCCACCTCTCTCTCTCCCTTTTTTTAGGAGCGAAGCTCCTTAGGCCGGCTCCCAGCCGTCGCCGTCGCCGTTGAAGCTCCCTGGCACGGTGCCAGCTGTGGCGTGTCCCCCCTCACGCGGGAGGATAAATGAGCTTTATGAGCGCTGGAACGTGAATGGCATCTGCACGATGCGCAAAGCGCGCATGCGAAACGGAGGCAGATTAGTCTTTCTCTCCCTCTTTCTCCGACTCTGCCCTCAAACCGGCGAACGCGCGAAACCATCGCTTCACCCTGTCGTCCGCCCAGTGGTTGGTTCATTGCATGGACAATGAAACGCCGCGCTCGCCGAACGCCGCGTGGGACCATTTCTAAGGAGCTTCGCTCATCGGTTGTATTCGTACACGGAACAACAGCTAGTTTTTCTCATTGTGACGTCAGGAAGCGCTTCAACAAAAATTCGCACATGGCATCATTGGTAACATATCGCTTTTTAAGTGCGGAGCACTTTAGGGGGCTGGACTGTCGTGTGCTGAGACCGTATGCTGTCGTCGTCGCTTGGCGTAACGCAGGTAAAACAACATATAACATAGACAACTGTACCATATTGAGCGCGCGCTCTGCCATACAGAATAATACTAATTGTTAGGTTTTTACGTCCCAAAACCACCATATGATTATGAGAGACGCCGTAGTGGAGGGCTCCGGAAATTTCATCCACCGGGGTTCTTTAACGCTCACCTAAGTCGGCGCCAAAGAGAAGTCTTCCTCTTGTTCTACGAGCGCCTTGATGATGATGTTAAGTACGGACATTACTACTACGGCTAGGGAAACGCGACAACACAAACCACGTGTAAAAATTGAAAGAGGAAGCAAGCGAGAAATAGAAAAAGGGAGAAAGAAAGGAAAAAAAATAGGGAAAGAAATAGAAATGAACAGAAATAGAGAAAAAGACAGAAAAAAAAAACGGTAAAATAGAATAACAAAGAAAGAGAGGAGGAAAGAGAGAAAACCGAAGAGAAACAAAGAAGGCTGCCCTGCTCCGCACTTCCTTCAGGCTTGGCACCACTTGGGTGAAGCTGCCTTAATTTTTTTTCTTCGCCGTTTTGTTATTATTTTTTTATTTTCGCAAACGCGGCGTCTGTCCAGAAAAATAATCCTTGAAAAGGCCAACTCCGGCGATTTTTCGAGGTCAATGGATCTCAATGAAATTCGCTGGGTACGTTCCTTTGCACATTTCCGTCATTTCTGCCAAATTTCAAGCTTGAGAGATGCGCTGAATGTTTGCAAATGAATTTTAAAGATTGTCTGCAAACGCCCACCCGGCTTCCCACTATTATTGGCAACATTGTGTGTGTGACGTGTTGGTTTGCCGGTCGACGGAAGTGACGCAGCCGATGGGTTCGCTAACTTTGGTCGCTAGAGCGTATATTGTGCTGGCCACAAGGCAACGGTGTTTGGCCGGCGCTTCGCTGGTTGGCGCGCGATTTTCTGTTCTCTGTGGAGGAGCATGTGATATTCCGCGCCGGCGGGACCAGCATGCCTTCCACGACTTCCGGTTCGTAACAAACTACTACGTCATACGTAGACAGTATACTCGGTTGGGTTTCGGTTTCGGTATTGCGCCTTTTTTGCTTATTAAAAATTATTTTCGAATTTACTGAGCATTTCAGCTATCGGGCGAGTGGCAAGAGTGTCTCAGGGACACGGAAGCATCATTAACCTGACACGGTAAAAAATTGCCGGAGTTGGCCTTTAAAGGGGTCATGACATGGTCACCCAACAATTTGCGGTTTTTGGAGAAAAACGAAGGTAGAGGGTCAAATATGCTTGTACACGTGTGAAAACTGGACTGTAAAAGATTATTTCAGTCCAAAATAAGCCGGGGAAGTCGTCGGCTGTAAACTCCGCCCACCGCCGGCGACCGCCATTCTGCCATGGCGTGCGTGACGTCACTAACTGCGAGGAGCAGCGACGTCGTCTGCTACGTTCCTCACGCGGTCAGTGTGTTCACTGCGAGTGTTGCTCTGTTGCTGTTTCAACCGCTGCAAGTCATTTAGTTCCAGAGGCAAGTTGAGAAAAGCAGAAATAGCTCGTTTGCACGCGCAGCTGAACATGGAACACGGAATGCAGACCGTGCAGACGCTCGCACAGCAAGCTACTCGTTACGTCACGGCTAGCGAGCGTGTCAGTGTTGCCCGACTCGCAGGCCGCTCGCTCGTTTGTAAAAATATTCAATTATAAATTAACGGCACGACCAAATGCGCTAAAATTTCACCAGCTTGTCTGTGAACGTACAAGGATCAACCTACATAACACAGATTATGGTCGAAAATTGGGTGTCATGGCCCCTTTAAGATGCAGGAAACGGAAAAAGAAAACTTGCTTCTTCGAGGAATACAGCTTGATACGACCCGAGTGCGAAGCACGTTCGGTTGTGCGCCTTTAAATTTACAACATAATACAATTACAATAGAATAAATACAATACAGTTAGAGACTGCAATTGGTCACCAATTTATATCGTGAATATAACTTCAAATTCTGTGTGTTTTTTCACTCGCTTCATGACGTATTATTATAGACATGAACATGTTTTTTTTTTTTTCCTGTGTAACCAGTAATGTATTTGATAAAGCAACATACGCAGGACAATCACGTACACATAAAAATGACGCAAACAGAAGTGCTTGTGTTTGCGTAATTGCAGGGTTGCCGTTGGTGGCTACTTTGCGCCAAATTGGCTACTTTTGGACCCTGTTGGCGACGAAAAATTTCAGTTGGCGCCGTGGCTCTTTTTTAAACTTGTGGTTTTACTTATTCATATTGGTTTTATTTATTCATCAATAGTAAAGACTCTGTTGATAATACCGCTTCTGTACTGTTTGGCTAGAAATTTGGGGATAATACCAAATGACATGGCTACTTTGGCTACTTTTGGCGTGAGTTCTGGCGCCTTTTGATGTCCACCCAACGGCAACCCTGCGTGATTGTGTCCTTTCTTGCGCAGCTTCATCAAATATCATAGCTCAACAACTAGCCCAGGAGTACATATTCTGTAACATGTTTTTCTGCATGCAGTCCACCTCCATAATACCTATGAAGGCGCTGTGGGTACTTTGGTAAAGAAATAAAATAAATGAATAAAATCTTGAATACTTCCGTTTAGAGAGAAGTTCCAGTCGTATAAGAGATTACGAAAGCAGCAATTAGCCCACATAAAGGGAAGGGTGCATCCTTAACGCCGGTTCGTCTTATCGCTTCCGCGATCAAGCGCCAGAAAGGATCGAAACAATGCGGGCGCTTGATAACGTCACTTGCACGAAAGGACAACGAAGTATCTCGCATCATTCGATACTTCAAAGACGAACGAGATTCTTTCTTCGAACCTCTTCTATTCGATCGAGAAGAGAAGCGGGTACAAAAAAAAAAAATGCGCACGGGTCATTCAAAGCAACAAAATAGAAAAGAAGTTTGGGCCGGCGCATTTCTCAACAGCTTGGACGCGTGCGCAGTCACTTAACGCAGCGACGGTAGCAATAACAAGCAGCGTGATGCCAATAACAGCCCCCCATCTGACCCACAAGGAAAGAGGACAGCAGCAACAAGGACTAAGGAAACTGTAAAAAAGAAAAAAAAATGAGACAAGTGCTTCTCGAACTTTGAGACAACGTGGCCGGTGCTCTCGCAAGCTGGAGTGGGAGCCCTCGGTCTAAGGGCCCGGCGATAATCAACGATGCCTCGTTTAGCCCCAGGCCCGTATAACACCGCACGGACAAGCCGGGGCTGCAGTATACTTTAGTTGAGTCTGTGCGTGCCTGGCTTAGAGAGGGGAGGAGAGTGACCGTAAAAGCAAACAGCCCTAAACGACTGCCGGAGACGACACGGCCCGATCGTAAATACATTGATAGCGAACGCACGCGGCGAGACTGCGGGTTAGACGGCCGGGAGAGAGGGGAAAGGAGTCTTTTGTTTTTGCGCAGGGTAAGCAAATTTGGTCCCCTCCTCCTCCCACTTTGCTCCGCGTCAGTATAGCTTCAGCTACGCATAGAATGTCTATAATAGAAAGAAAAGTTTGCTGGCATGTAGCATTGTCTGCAACACTTGAAGGCTCAAAGTCTGCTGGGCACTTGGTAATGCGTTCAAGGGATACTGGCACCAAAAATTCTTTCTTAGCGTCAAATGAAGAGCCGAAACCCTCAAGAGCTTAGAAAATGCGCTGGTAAGCGTGAACACGACAATGCAAAAGTAATTACAGCATGATTTCAAAAGCTAGCTTCGGTTCCTGTTCTAACTTGAAATCATAACACGGCACGAGCTTCGCCTCACGTGCTCCCGCGGGATGCCGTGACGTTTTCGAGGCCGCTCCGCGGCTCCGTTGCAAGACGCACAAGCGGCCATGTTTATTTGATACCTGACGTCATCACAACTAGCCATACTGGAGCGTAGAAATGACATCAGAATCGACACCTGTAGCCTGACGTCATGCTAGTCATGATCTCGCTGGGGATCAAATGACCAGTGAGAATCAAGGTATTTGTTCAATCAAATATGTAGAAAGAAATAAGACTGATATCGCAATGGAGCCGCTGATAAAGCCTCACAAAGTTAAATACAGCTCGTCTGCCTGAGAATTACAACCCGAAATGCGATGTTTTTCGCGAATTAGTGGTGACTGGCAGCCCTGTGCACAGTGGCGTTCACTAGTATAGTGTTGTTCTGGTACCGTTGAGGAAGAGAAGTAATCCATCTGACCAAAACTACAGTTGCGCAGTCATGTGAACACTGCACCTCTTCTTCCTCGTAATTTATACTTGAAATATGGATGCCTCGCACGTGACGTCCAGATGCAGCGTCTGGCCATACTGGAGCCCCCAACATGGTGGCAGTGCATCATATTCAATGCCACGGGCAGCCTCCTTCAAAGCCACCGAGAATCAATCGGAACGCTGCTGGCGTGGGTCGCAGCAGGAGCGCGTCGCCTGGCCCCAATAGATGCGAATTTTCTACATTTTCGCTGGTCCTCCAACATGGCGCCTAAGATGACGTCGCTGCAAGCCATCTATAAACTATTGACCAGTAAACAAAATCTACGGCCGTAAGTGCTTCGTTCTCGACTCATTTTGTTCCTGTTGTGCTCTTCCCGATACTTCACTTTGCATGCAACAAGGGTGTCACAAAAGCGCGGTGTCATTAGTCCCAGTTACGTCCCCAGCTAGACCACCAAAGCTTGGTCTCGGATGTCTCATTGATCTTGAATTAAACCCCGCACTTCGTGGCACAGCACTATACTGTCGGCGTTTACTTGTCGCTAGCGCCACGAGACTCGGAAAGCTCGGCTACGTGCTCGATAAACAAGGAATTCTCCGAGGGAAAACTCGAAATGCCTGCCTGTTGGCTGCTACAAGTATACCAGTTTTGTGTATGCGTGTACGTTTGCAAAGGTCACAAGCTGCACACAAGCTTCTGCGATGGCCGGAAAGCAAGCTCAAAGAAGAAACAGACTTCCAGAGTACCGGAGTACAAGAACTCGTACGTGTATGCAAAGAAGGGAGAAATAGAAAAAATAATAAACGCAAGAGAGGACGGCCAACAATCGGACCAAACGAAGCGCGAACAGAAGACACAGCGCAGAAAAAGGCGAGCAGACGACAGATGAGCGACCGCGTAGCAGAATGAAGAAAAATGGCCCCCTACGCAGTTGCTCCGCCATCTTCTACCCCGCCCACCCCACTAGCGACCCCTCTCCACTAATCGCGCAGCCAACCACGTGTGCAAACCAAGTTACGCGCGTCGCTTGACGTGCAGTCGGCTGCACAATGCGCGTGCACGGTATGGGACTGGAGTGGCCGGGGACTAATAGGCGTGCAATGCGCGTGCCTTTAGCTCGCTTGGCGGAACGCTTTGTTTAGCTTCCTTTTTGCCTGTGTGCGTGCGCGGTTGTTGCTTCTGTTGACATCAGAAGAAGAGGGCGCGGCGTATTGCTGCCTGCGCGCTCGAACGAGATTTTCTTTTTTTTGGCCTTTTTTTCCCCCGACCAGGCTGCGAATGCTTCCTTTTGATGCGGGGCCCTCATTACCATAGACAGGCGCACGTACTACCCGCCTCCTCCATTTTCTGTTCCGCAAGGAACGCGCCTACTCCCCCCGCCTGCCCCCCCTTCCTGCTTTCTTTCCATCCAGATGCATACGTGCGCAGCCCCCGAAGTTCCTGCGCAAGAAGCCATTCCTAGAGTTCTGCGCACCTTCTTTTGATGGGTGGCGCTACTACGGCTTCCGGTGCATTGAAGACCTGCGCACAATGGGTGCCGTCTATAGGACCACCACGAAAAACAGCGAAGAAAGTGCCCCGTCATTCTTGTTTTTCGTTTCGTGCGAATTCGTGTTTATGGACGTGACTGACAAGTACAGTCATCGACAAATCAAATGCGAACAAGAAACTATAAAGTAGAACAGCTTCCGCAAGCGACTACACGAGGGCAGAATCTCCATCGACAATTACCCGGTCGCAAAAGATTGCTTTGGGCCCAGCACTAAGCGAACGAGACGAAATAATGCCGTCATCAGGTGTTCCAGCGAAAGCAGAAAACAAAAGAACGCGCTTTGGTTACCCCTAACTTAATTGCTCATACTTCAACCGTTAATGACTGTACACACTTACCCGTAAAGAACACGCAGTGCTTATAATGGAAATGCGAATGTGTTGTCCTCTCCTTTGGATCTGGTCACATTAAGCAGCCATTTGGACAAGGTCGACACACTTTTTTCTTCTTTTTCTGTAATCTCGGTTATACATTTTGACGCTCGAAAACAGCAATGGCGTCGACGCGGCTTAACACAGTGTAGGCTACTGGAACCTAGAGCAAAGTCTTTTGCTAACGTGTGGTCCCGACCTCCAGTCGACTTCGTGAATATCTAAATCAGTGAAGGTCGACGCTCATATCTTAGCAGCGCTAACTGACTAAGGAGGCGACGAAGTGGACACACACGAACACAGCGCCTCGTGCGAGGCCCCTTCCTCGCCTCGTACTTTGTCAGTCGACGGCGCTGAAGGGTGAGGGGGGTTCAACCCCCCATCAAACACCCTAACTTTAGTTTTGGATTTGCGTAAAGACACGCACACCTACAAACGCACGCAAGAACACACATAAACAGACGGACCCCGCCCCCCCCCCCTCCCTCCCTACAGGGAAAAGAATAAAGGCAACACCCCTCTATACTCGGCGACAGCTTTCTTTGACAGCACTGTGGAAGCTACAGAACCAAAGGGCATGTCTGCTTCCGCGCCAAAAAAATAGTACTGAAGTATATTGATAGTTTTCTCATTTGCCTTGCTGAAATAAATACTGCTTTATTTATTATGAGACTTAAACAGTTGCGGGAAGTTGCAGGCAAAATACAGTTATCGTTCACCTTGCAAGAATGCTTTCCTTTTCTTTCCATTTCTTAGACAGCACCACCTTTTCAGCCCACCCGTTTTCCAAGGAAACATGGCGTCCGTGACGTCACTGTGCGGCCGAATACGCGCTGTTTAGTTCTCCAAGAAAAATATACTCGTAATAGGACACTAAAATGTACACTGAACAATCGAAATGTTTCTCCCATTCATAATTTTCAAGTATGTGTTTTTCTATACGCGTTAACGATGCGAGCGAGCGAAACCGAAATCAGCCGCAAGCTGCCGAACTACTTGCGGAGAAACACGAATGTGTGGAAGCCCCGCCTCCGTAGCCTTCGCTCCAATGTCAAGATAAGTTGTCGCCGAGTATAGTCGAACCCCGGACCAGGAAGAATTTTTCGGCAACTAAGAGGCTTTTCTTTCTGAGAAATCCGTACGGATTTGCTCGTGGCTTCGTGCTACAAACGGGTGGTTGTCTATTTTCCCTTTCTTAACCCCTCTAGTATATTCAAAGTGTATACAGACTTAAATACATAATATAGCGGAACAAAACAAGGACATAGAAAGATGCACACAGGACCTTCCTGTCCTTGTTTTGTTCCGCTATAGTATGTATGTAAGTCAAAACCAACTAGCCCAAATTTCTGCTTTAACTGTATAGACCTTTTTAACGGAGAGGAGGATCCCCCCTTTCTGGGCTGTTGCACGGGAGTACAATAGCCGACGTCACAGCCTCGGCAGTGCATTTTTGCGGGGTCACGCATGTTAGCAAAATACTGAGTAAAATACAAAAGCCACACAAAACGTCGAAAACGACGAAATCGGGAAAAAAACGGTGCAGTAGAAACAGGTACAGAGGAGCAGAGACGTGGCACTAACAACTGAAGTTTATTTCGGAAACAACCTTCCTCCCAAGTCCGTGCAACGCATGCGCAGGGTCCTGACAAATGTGTTAGCGCAGCCTCAGTCTATCTCACCAGGAAAGAATGTTTTTAGCACAAAGGTGATTTACTCTGGTTAGCTGCCGGGTGTATCTTTTGGTTCCTTTTTGGTTTTGTTTGGTTGGTTATCTGCGCATGCGTTGTACGGACTTGGGAGGAAGGTTGTTTCCGAAATAAACTTCAGTTGTTAGTGCCACGTCTCTGCTCTCTGTACCTGTTTCTACTGCTCCGTTTTTTTTTTATTTCGTCGTTTTCGACGTTTTGTGTGGCTTTTGTATTTTACTCAGTATGTACCAACTTGCCCAACAAGCAACTCTTCTAAACGCATGTTAGCAACAGCCCAGAGAGGACTATGGCGGCGTCCAAAGAGCCTTCGTTGACAAGGTCCATACAGACACTGGGTGACTGATCTAGGACGACGAATAGCCTGCTCATAGCGCGCGCCGCGAATGCTACCGGATAGTTGCAACGCAACGTGAGCAGCAGCTCGAAGCAATCTTCACAGTGAAACATTTGGAAGCTCTGGAAATTGGTCCCAATGCTGGAGCACGAAAAACCCTCGAAGAGAAGCAAATCGGTGTCTGCACACTGCACATGCTTAGAGTCGATGACGCCATCTGTGGGCACTCTGTGGGATCTCTCATCACCAACGGATATCGCACTTTCCCACACAGCCCATTTACTATGCGGAAATGGCCAGTTATCGATTTCTCTACAGAGTTACGGTGTAAAGTTTGCTTAGGTTCAACGGGCTGCGCAAACGGAATCAAATATTTCGGTCAACCGCACGTCAAGCTGTGAAGAAAACGCAAGCTCTACATTTAGGGCTGACGCGCTACTTTCCATAGGTCTGCAAAAATAATTGGAGCTCACTCAGACTCACTCAAAAAATATATTTTGCGTTTATGACTTAGTCAGACTCAGACTCACGGCTCGATCTTAGTGCAAGCGAGTACGAGTGAGTCAACTCATGGGTGAGTCTGCCGAGCTGTACTCTATTGGCCCACCGCAAGGTTAGCACAAAGTGTGAGGACATAACAGTGAGTGCGCAACGCAATATAACTTGCAAAGAGATGTCCCGCAGCTGTAGGCGTGCGCAGGGTTCCCCTTCAGTCTGTGTGTATGTGGAGGGGGGGGGGGAGGCGAAGGTTCGTCGGAGCGCCCCCCTTCCTATGAAGACAACGCATGGACAGTCCTTGCACCCCCCCCCCCCCCTCTCTCAGGTGACTAGGCGGGAGGGGCGGCCGCGCCTTTGTCCTCCCCCCCCTCGGTGCGCACGCCTATGCCCGCACACCCCGCAGTATATAGCTATTGCACACCGCATGAGCTGTGGTCGTAGAACTGCGCACTGCATCAGTGTTCCATAAAAGTAAGCAGTGCAAAAAACTATACATATAAAAATGAACGCCTTAAATGTCTCGTTCCTCGGCTCCTTGAGCGAAACACGTCGCGAGGGTGAAGTGGTACAAAAAACCCACGTCACATAAGTCAATAATGACATTACGTTGAACGTTATTTAATTCGTGTCTCCCACACTGCGGCACGTTATGTCTTTCAGGAACTCTGGTCCGTCAATGTATAACACTGCACTGCAAGATGTGAAGCATGCTTTCGCCTTAGAATGTTACAGAAAGTGTAACGTGCTGTCGAACGTTTTTGGCAAATGAAACTATACACGATTGCGCAACACGACTGAGGAGCAGCACTAAGACAGCTTTACTCCCTGGAACGGTTCGTTTTACTTGCACCGGATATGATTGCAGGTATGTGCACTTTGCCCATACCTGTAACGGTATCAACGGTTTTCACCATTCTTTTCTTCGTTTAATTTACAGCATATACGCTGTAAGTTAAACGAATAATAAATGATGAAATAAAGCTATAGGCCATCAGTTTTGTCTGCGTTCTCCGCAACCATTGGCAATCGTGCGCATTGGCAATCGCCACAGTGCACTCGCTCTCGCGGGCCACGAGCCTGAATGAAGCTTTGTAAAAAGTGTAGTCTACGTGTGTGTGGCTGTATGTGTTATGTGTTTATCAGTGTATATATCGTAATCATCACCCAGCCCCTGGAGCAGCATGTCAGGCGAAAAGCCCGGCAAACATCTCCAGCTATTCATTAAAATATTTCTCTCTCTCTCTCTCTCTGACATACGCCATTCCAGGGCTTGCAAATACGAAGCCGTTTTCACACCATTGTGGCTCGATTGCGAAACTCTTGCGCCCTGCGGCGCGCTGAGCCGCTCATTCGTCTTACTTACTTGCCGCGCCTATGCCACGTATGTCTCTATGTATCTGTATACGGATCCGCTTTGTTATATATAGGCACGCATTTGCGAGTCAGTGTTCTTTAATACGTGAGTCATTCGCCGCATGAATGCATAGAAGCAAGCTCCGTCTCCGTTGCCGACGTTCAGTCACCGTAAGATATAAGGCATCACTTTGCTACGTTACAAGGTCCTTTCCTTCTTTGCATTGTTTTCTTTTGACTTGTATCGGATCACCCGTCCCTGACTCGCCTTGAACCTGTCTGTGCGCCCCCACGTGTCCAGCGCTCCTGAAGCCACCGTCGACGATTAAGTTCACGACAGCAGTCTTGACACAAAACAGCATCATCTAAACACCCCCCCCCCCCCCCCCGCCCCGCACCCACCCACCTAATACCCCCCCCTCCCCACACACACACAACGCACACACGCACACGCACACACACACGCACAAACACACCTCTCTACAGTGTCCCGCGCGTGCCTGTGCAAGCGAGTCGGGGACACGGGGTAAAAGTCCGCACAATATAGGTGACAATTTAAGGCTTGGCAGAGCGGTCATTAGCGGCTGGTTCGCGTGGCTCGTTCAATGGCGTGTTTACGTTCGTATCTCTCCCTCTCCTTCTTCTCTCGCTCTTATATATATATATATATATATATATATATATATATATATATGAGAGAGAGAGAAAGGCCGATATATACGCGCGACAGGTATACGCCGACCCCCCGCAAAGCCCACGCGATGTACAACACAAAACTGAAGCGAACGCGCGGGTGCAGGAATAGAAAACACGTCAAACCCCTGGGTATACCCCGCGGGCGATTGGCCCACTCCGTTTTCTTCTTTCGTGTTCTATATATACATGTTCGGAGCGACGGTTTAAATGACTGTTCCTTCCCAGACCTTCGCTGTAGGGCATGCAACGTCTGTGTCAACGTCACCGTCCAAAGCCAATCAGGGGGCGCTAAATCGAGGCTCATGACAGGAGACTGTGTCTGCATGTGACACTTTGGAAACCTTCACTCGTGTTGTCCAGTAGGGTGGGTGGCATTGTACGTCGGCACGTGTGGGCTGATGCTATCGCGGCATTCATTATATATAGTTCGACACGTGAGCCCATAAAAGCGGCTGCATTGTAACAGACCTACTTACTCTGACGAAGGCCGTGCCACGGCCGAAACGTTAGTATAAAAGCATTTACCTTTTCTATGTGTGCTACCTCCAAGTTCATTATATATATATATATATATACTTTCCTTGGCATCATTGTCTGTTAGTTCTCATTAATAATGTGTTTAACAAAGCAAACGAGCCCTTAAGTTCACACTTCTTTCCTTCGTTCATAGCGAGGGTCTCGTTCTGGCAGACTTGTTGCCTTCAGGTGGTATGCGAGGGATTATTAGTCAGCTGCCAGCTCGTAATAAGATCACGTGCTACGTGACGCCTACAGGCAAAAGAGTGTTCCACACTCGCCGTAATGGCAACAGGCGGCGCTGACTGACGCTCCCACGTTTAAATGCACATATATACCCTATAAAGTGAACGGAGGGATGACCGCCACCGTAGCTCAGTGGTAGAGCATCGGACGCGTTATTCGAAGGTCGCAGGTTCGGATCCTGCCGGTGGCAAGTTATCTTTTCGTCCACTATTCTTTCTTCACATTTACATTACAATTACTTCTACTAACGTCCCCTATACTTTCCTTGGCATCATTGTCTGTTAGTTCTCATTAATAATGTGTTTAACAAAGCAAACGAGCCCTTAAGTTCACACTTCTTTCCTTTATATATATATATATATATATATATATATATATATATATATATATATATATATATATATACGTGTAGGCATTGCTATTCACTTAATTGGAGGGCGCCCGAGCGCGACGTGGGATTAGTCAGTGTCGGCTTTGGGCGCGGTGAAATCTATCTCAATCGAAAGCCCATCCAGCGTATTTCCGTTAAAAATAACGGAAATACGCTAATGTCAGCAGAGGTTTTGTACCATGTCGCATTGCTCGTGCAAAAGCGTTCGCGTTTGTGTGTGTTCGTTTTGCTCGTGTGTCTGTGCTTTTTGGTGGTGTGTTTTCTGACCGAGCGAAATTAGCCCCGAGTACACTTTCCCTTCTACGAGTACGAATTGGCCCCAAGTATACTTGCGCAGCGCAAAGAAACATGCACTAATTTCCTTATAGCGCGCTTACATGAAAAAGCGCGCATCGCTGTTTACATCGTACAAGTGCTGCACGTCGGTATTTATATTCAGAACGCTTAAACTCGTAGCACTATTTTTTTGCCATCATTCTTTTCTTTCGTCTTCAGTTTGTTTTTCTTCCACAATAACCTTTTTAACTCACAACGCCCGTTGTTTCATGCGCATTCATGGTCACACGCAGGCTCATCACCACCACCTATAGAGCCATTGCACATTGGAACGGTCTTCCGGGTCACATTGTATCGATCTCTAATCGTAAAAATTTCCGTGACAAGCTGATTTCGTTGCGATTTGGTTTTGTATAACGTTGTTGCACCTTAGCGTCTGTAATATTTGTTATTTTTTCTTCTTTTTTCCTCTTCTTTCGCTGTATTGATTTTTTTTTTTTTGTAAATACTTATGTCCATCTTAGCCAAGGTCCTTCAATGTGCCGGTAATGCATTTTGAATAAATAAATAAATAAATAAATAAATAAATAAATAAATAAATAAATAAATAAATAAATAAATCTATGGCGTTAGTTATGTCGTACGAGATGCTGTACAAAAGTTTACGAAACACTGGACATCGATGATACGCTGCCGTTTCGCGTGGACATCTGAGACAAAACACGACACGACGAGATGCCGGAGCAAATGATCGAACACGGCCGGTACATTGCGATTCGCCACGTAGTCTTCATCGCTGCGTGAGGCACGTCCCACTCATTATATGGAAATCGCTGAACTAGCTATATGTACACGTTGAGTCGGGCATTCCAGGAGTGTGCGATTCAGAACAGCTCGTTTATTAACGAATGAGATGTAATTGGTTGGGATGCTAATAAGTGTTCATGAGATGACTGTATGAGCTGGTCGGTACGAATGAAAGCTACTTTTTTTTTTCTTTATACAGTTTTCGTTTGCCACCGGCTTTAGCGACGACTACCATCGAAGTAAGTCGACGGTATACGTACTACGTACAGTCGCGCACAATATGAGTTGCAACACACTGGTTGTGGTTAAATTAAGCCCAAGCCTCAACAATGACACCGGCAAACGTTAAATTGGTTGAGAAGGTAGCGCTAATTGAGAGAGGTTAGCTCACCAATTTTGTTTTATGTAGGTGCCGATTTGCAGCGTTGGCGCCATTTTGAATTCAGACAGCGTGTTGCAACTCATATTGAGTGCCACTGTATATCACTCTCTATGAAGTGTGTATCTGCATCCTCATCATCATCATCAGCAGCAGTAGCATCAGTAGTAGTATAAGGTAGTAATAGTGTAGTACTAGTAGTATATAGCATATATTCCTCACTTTGTCATCTTGTGTTGCATGTATGTATCGATACATCTTGAAACCCCCCTACCGATTGCGCCCTTCTTGGACTAGAAGTGTTGCACAAATAAATAAATAAATAAATAAAAATCTCTCATGGTTCCTTATGCATGCGTCTGAAACGGCTGGAAGGCGAAAGTCATCTTTTTCCGCAACCGATGTACGGATCATCTTCTCTCCGAAATTTTTCTGCACATCACCTGGTTTCGCACTGCTTCCTTGATCAGCCCCCCTATGGCCAAGCGACAATGATATTACGTCATCATGCGACGTCACGTTATGTGGCGTCATGAGGGCGTCAAAATTCTGTCGATTTGTGACATCATTATGACATCATATGGGGACGTCACCACGTGATGATGGTTCTTTCGCATCACTCGCGTTGACGCCGACGGGCAAGCTAAGCGTTTGATGAGGCATCTAAGGCCTGACCACACGTGCGCGCTGCAGCGCGTAGCATTTTAACGTGGCGTCACGCCCTCTCCCTATGGAGAGGGAGGGCGCGCGGCTAGACGAAGCTGCGCGCCCTCTCTCTCCACAGGGAAAGGGCGCGGCGCCGCGTCAAAAAGACGCGCGCTGACACGCTGCAAAGGGTACGTGTGGTCAGGCCTTAAGGCTTTCGCGTTAATAAACAAAAAAATTCCAGATCGGCATTCAAGAAAGTTCCATGACACGACAGCGTCAACTGCCCCGTATGTATGGACACCGTTTTGGTGACAGCCATTCCCGTGCAACACTCTCGTAACGACTTCGGGAACACTGTCATGAATGAAGAAATCTTGGCGAAACGACGCGCATCGCGTTCAACCCTTTGCCACGTAAGAATGTGGCCCACGTAATGCATGCATTAACCTGACTAGCTATTCGTCATTGCGAAATAATCTATTGTGCAACGGGACTTGCGTCACCACCATTAGACGTTTCAATTTTGGGCACTTGTTCTTTAGCATCCAGGCGGTTCTTCTAAGATAAAAACCTTACTCGTATATTGCGACTAGCTTCGTATGTAGAGTATATATATATATATATATATATATATATATATATATATATATATATATATATATATATATATATATATATCTGTGTCTGTGTGTGTGTTAACGCTTAACAGTGTACCCCTTTCGCCTTACTATTCAGCTTGCTATGCAGTCGTGCTCTTCTGCGATTCTAAGTTAGGGTTCAAAGAGATTCAAATCACGAGCAATGAAAGATCGTGAAGAGCACATTACCATGGTAAAAAAAAAAAGAAACCCGCGCATCAGGACGCTTTTTCTAAAGAAGCAAAGAAACACTGCAAGGTGATAGAGCATGGAAATAAGCATGCTCATTTCACATACAGCAGGGTACGCTCCTTTTAAACATACTCCGTCTCGCATTTTTTCTTCAGTTTGCCCGCAATACTTCTCGGGCAATCAAAGGCCTCCGCTCCCAACTAAATGGCGATGCGATTATACGGTGCAATTTATGTATCAACGTCGCCGCCTATATCTCCGCGGTCTGGCGGAGCAGTAAACGATTTGCTTTTACAATACGCGATATTGTGCCTGTCGGCGCACAGCTATATACTTGATATACCTGGCGCAAGGTTACAAACTGCAGTCGGATACAAGTTAAGAAGTACAGCGAGGCACCGCCAGGAAGACCGAAACACTGCAGCCGATAGCCTCCGCGACTAAAGAAGTAGTCCCTCTCATGCACTCGGCAATGTTCTCAGAAGGCGGAGTCACCAGCCGTCCGTCTCATGACGTCAGTCTGCAGTGCGCGCCCATTGGTGGAGGCTGTGTGCATCCACCTTTGAATGGTCAAATGCCGCGGACTTCTCAAGTCATATCCCACCATATAAAAAAATAAAGGAAAGAAAGACTGCAGGGATAGAAAGAACGTCAATGCTGCTTCTTCTGCACCCCGCGTTTTTTCCTCTCATCTGTAACATTGCTCCACACGTCTTTCACGTAATAATAATATCTGCTGTTTTACGTCCCAAAACCACGACATTATTATGAGAGACACCGTAGTGGAAGGCTCCGGAAATATTCACCATCTGGTGTTCTTTAACATTCACTGACATCGCACAGTACACGGACCTCCACCATTTTGCCTCCATCGAAATGCGGCCGCCGCGGCCGGGATCGAACCCGCGACCTTCGGGTCAGCAGCCGAGCACCCGAGCCATTGATCCGCCGCGGCGGACATCTTTCAAGTAGATTTGATTTTACTTATTGCTCGTTTGCTGCGTTTCAGTCGGATAGACTATCTTTCAGATGGGCTTCGGTGTCACCATAATGGGATGTATCCTTGCCGTTTTGTACCTTTAGCAACTAAACAGACAGTGGTATACGGTAGACGCTCACGTATGAAAACAGTTGGGTTGGTGTATTCGACGTATTCATAATCATATTAATTCACGTCGCGATATGCAAAGATAAGAAAACATTCGTTTAACAGCCCCAGATGGCGGCGCCCGTGTGTCTTAGGTGAAATTGTCTATACCAGGGGTCGGCAACCTTTCGAGATGGAGGGCCAAGTTGCATGAAGCCGACACAGCCGGGGGCTGCATGGCAAATCAAGAGGTGGTGGGGTGGGGTGAAGGGGGGGGGGGGCTTTAGAAGCTTAGAAAAAAAATTCGGCGAACTGAAAATAATGTACAAAACTGAGTTCTGGCTAAATTTTGGCTAAATTCTAGCCAAGTCTGAAGATGGGGCACAACTCCAAATGGAAGCGATATCTAACCCTGTTTGAGGTCGAAAATGTCATGTCGGCCTTAAGATAGGAAGCGGCAAGGGGAAAGGGGGGGGGGGGCTCTGACGCAGGGCGGGGGCCCCCTTGCGGCCCGCGGGCCGCAGGTTTCCGACCTCTGGTCCATACGAATGCACGTATAATATGCACTATATAAGAGCTATATCAGGTGTTTTGCCCAACGCAAAGGTTGGGTTATGAGGTTCAATATTCCAGAGGGAATCAGGCTATGACAGATGCCGTAGTCGAGGGCTACAGACGACGTTGACCATCTGGTGTCCTAGAGCTGTGCACGGGCCCAATTTTCAAGCCCGACCCCGGCCCGGGCCTATTGACTGCGTCGCAGGCCCGCCCGAGCCCGACCCCAAAGGGCTTCGAGCCCGTCCGGCCCGGCCTGACGTACAAAAAACACAAACCCGGGCCCGGTCCGGCCCGACACTATGAAAGTTTGCTGCGGAGACAAGATATCACTTTTTGATCATGTTGCATTTTATTCAACATATCAGAGTTATACATATGCAAACGACATATGTTAATGTGTATACACAGATTACAAGTTCTGTAAAAAAACAAGCTGCGCAGTGATTCGGACTTCAGTGAAGTGCGGTGCATCACATATCCCGTCGAACTGAAGTTCCGTTCGCTGCTCTCACTGGTAGCCGGAATCGCAAATATCATTTTTCGCAGGCATAACAAGCTTAGAATAATTAGACTCCTTGTTCTTCCAGCAGCTCATTATCTATGATGCAGGAAAGGAGGATGATTGTATGCATAAATAATCACAAATGTGATCTGTGTGCTCATCGCTAAGTGCTAGAAAACAATTCCGGCACAACGTCTATATTTTTTTGGTTTGATGCGGGCTCTGCACCTGGCCCGGCCCACCCGATGCCCGAGATGAGGAGCCCGGCCCGGGCCCGAGTTGGGAAGACGTCCGCATACCCGAGCCCGGCCCGCGGGCCGGGCCAGGCTCGGGCTTTCGGGCTACCCGGAGCCCGTGCACAACTCTATGGTGTCCTTGAACGTGCACTGATATTGCACGGGACACTGAACCCCCTGCACACCTCTTGTGCGTCCACTCGCGATATTCCATGCAAAAATAATCGATGGCCACCAGGGTTGCCGTTGGGTGGACTTGAAAAGGAGCCAGAACTCAAGCGAAAAGTAGACAAAAGTAGCCATGCCATTTAATATTATCGCCAAATTTGTAGCCAAGTGGAACCGAAGTGGTATTATGAGCAGATTCTCTAGTATTGATCAATAAATAATACCATTTTGAATTAGTAAGAGCAGAGAAAGCCACCGATAAGTTGGAAATAAATTAAGTGAACGAATTGTGATAAATTCGTTACGCGTGCATATATTTTATGTAGAAAATATGAGTTCTTGCCAGACACAAAGTTATATTAGAATATTCCAGCCAGCAAGTCAGAACGAACAAATAAAGTTGAAACAGATATTCATTGAAGCTGCAGACCAAATTCTGGTTGTAGATGAACAGGGCAGCTAATTTTTTTTTTTTTCAGATGTCTGTTTCCCAAGTTTACACGAGAACACGCACTGCGCACCAGAATTATTCGTAAAACTTGCGCGTAGCATCTCAATAGATGGCGGGAAGCCTGAGCACTGAGCTGGCCACGTGTTCGTCACCATGCACGCAACTTCGCCACTCCGTATTTGGAGACGCGCTAAGCATCACGTAAGGGTGCCTCGATGCGCGCCAGCCTACGGGTGGGTGGAGGACGACCGTAAGCATCCGCTGAAGCGAGAGAAAAGCTTAAAAACAATGTGTTTCGTGTGCAAAAATGAGAAAAAATGGCTACTTAATGCGCCAAATCAGCGCTTTAAAAGTAGCCAGAAAATAGCCATGGCGCCAACCGCAAATTTTTGTCGCCAGACGGGGTCGAAAAGTAGCAAGTTTGGCGCAAAGTAGCCACCAACGGCAACCCTGATGGCCACCTTCATGTTAAAATCTGTCAAGCAACAAGTATCGAAAGAAGTTCTGTTGGGACATCCTACTCGTCATCAGCGCAATATTCTGAAAGCTCCGAACAAGTTCTAGCACGAGCTGGAACTATATGCACAAGAGACTAAATAGTTCTTGGACATTCAAGGTTTGCTTAATTGCCACCTTTCAATAGATGTCATCAACACCTTCTCCATCCCTTTCCCCAGTGTAGGGTAGCATACCGGTCCTACTAGAGTGGTTAACATCCCTGCCTTTCCTTTCGCTCCTCTTCTTTCCTTCCTTCTCTCTCCTCTTTTTACCACCCCCTCCCCTTTCCGCGAACGATGAGCAAGCAGGTTAGAAAATTGATTCAGGCCAACCTCTAAGCTCTCCTCTCATATTTAATTTCTCTCCCCCCCCCCCCCCTTTTCTATCTCTCTCGATATCGCACAGGGTACGGGCATTAGCGCTTTACCTGCATCGAAATGCGACCGCTGAAGTCGGGTTCGAAACCCCGTCTTTCGGGTCAGCCGCGGTGCACCGTAACCGCTATGAGATACCGCGGTGGCCCTAGCAGTAAATTAAGCATTCGCCATATACATCTTCGCCCAAAATTACACACGCGGTGATTCACATACACTATATATATATATATATATATATATATATATATATATATATATATATATATATATATATATATATATATATATATATATATATATATATATATATATATATATATATACCACATATTTCTTTTTCAAGTTATAATGTTAATGTGAGAACGTTGTTGGTATGTGTAATTTCGAGCCCAGTATGATTGACCCCTTTAACCCAGCCTGGTCGAACCCAGTATGCTCGACCTTTTTAAGAGCTTAGGAGTAGCTAACGCCTTATTTGTGCATCAACATAATTATGTCGCGTTACTACAGAAAATGTCCAAATTCTGCGCACGCGCCGCACGTAAAGTGGACTTCGCGTATGGCGTCTTTAATATCCATATGCCGATGCTTTGCAAATATCTTTCAGTGTGTGTGGCGTTCATTTATTCGCATAATTAAATTTTTATTCAGAGTCAACCTTACTTTTGTTATACGGGTCTCCTCACTCTCATTTGACTTTGGGATCTTCGTCGGAATAGTATGTGCAAATAATTTTTTTTTGTATGATGAAATTATAATAAACTGAAACGCCATCGCGCGCGCATGCGCACGCGTTTGAGTGGTATACGTGAGCTTTGTCAGTAAACTGACAACGCTCAGTGCACTGACTTTGACGAGCTTCCACTTAGTAACTCACTCTTGATCTGGAAAATAAAAATAAAGTATAAGGAAACAAGCTTTCCAGTGCCGTATATAAGCTGGAGATGACATCAGCAATGTATCAGGGTGAACCGGATTTTCGCGGTGACCAGCGAAGTTGCACCCCCGCATCCACCAGCGGACCTTGGCGTTGTAAGATATACACGCTCTGGTGGCGAGATCACGCGCACTGGCCCCTTTGGCGGCCGTTACAATTATATATGCCACCCATCGCGTGAATCATGATACATATACGGAAAGGAACCGGCCTGCTACGTGTGTGTATAAACACCGGATGCCACCGCTTCCTTCCCGCGGCTGAGTCAGGGCGGTATCCGATTCGCACGCTTTACCTTCGCCGCGCTTACCTTGAGCAAGCGGCGCGCTAACACGCGTGTATGTATATAAGCTAATCGAGTCAGAGATGAAGCTTCAAAACAAAGCAGCCGCTCGAGGGTGTACGGACTCATAGCCAAGTATATATGTTATGCGTCGCTGACTGACTCACACGCTCCGAATTGGCAATCGTAGTACCACCCTGGATGAGTCGGACAATAAGAGCCGTTTATAAGGCTGATCTCAAGCGCTTAGTCGGCTACGGTCGCTTTATCTTCCGGGCAAGAATTTGCATCCGCGCGCATCCACCGACAATGGTGGCAGTGGTGTTTGAGTTGCTCAGAGCTACATATAGACTATTTTCTAAGACATGTGGGCGCCGCCATCTTGGGCTGCTAAGCCAATGTTTTCTTGTTTTTGTACATCACGACGTGAATTAATAAGGCCACAAAACGTCGTACGCACCAACTCAACTGTTTTCCTGCGTATGCGCGCCTACCGTAACACTGTTCGTTTTGTTGTTAAAGATACAAAACACAAAGGTTAACAGCCCAATATGGCGGCCCTCAAACCCGCCCGTAAAATAGTCTATAGGTCGCGGGTTTGATATCGGGCCGCATTCCGACGTGGGCGGAATGCAATGACGTTCATGCATGTGCTTAAGTACGTGTGGACGTTAGGTAAGCTAAGATGATCAAAATCAATCCGAAATCACCCCACAACGGCATCCGTCGTGACAGGATTGTAGTATAGTGGAACCTAAAACGCCATCCAGGGTTTGTGTCATGCACGAGTCAAATCCAGGCGCTTTGGTCGTATAGCGAGCTGATATTGCCAGGCGCGCTTACTTCTTTTATTTTAACGTGACCACCCATAAAAACCTGTTACCGCGACTGGTCGCGAGCAGTGCCGCAGTGTTTGGAAACTTCGCGACTGTTTCACATTGCTCTTAAATATTACGCGGAGGACACGAGTAACCGAGTTTATTCTAAAGCTAACGCGAGCAGTGATAACGCTGGAAGGTTCGATAAGGCATGTAAAAAAGCGCCGCGTTTCACAGTCAAGTGATTCCCCGATGTCAGACGATTGTGCCGCTATCAGCGTACAGCTTGTATTGCTTGTACTTTGACTTTTCATTTCTTGGGCCCTGGGCACAAGTTAGCCCAATAAAGAGACTCGTGTTGAACAGCCCGACTGACGCTCTCTTCACCGTCACGACCACATGACAATCAGGCCAGTAGCCAAGAATTTAAGCAGTACGCGAGCGCTCTGAAATTTCCTTCATCATTTAAAGCACGGTTCAGGTCTAAGGCACCAGCAACTTGTGTGAGCTTATGTTCTCGACCGACTTAGTGTCCGAACGAGGTGAGTAATACCGGTGTCACACGGGCACTCTTGATCGCGATCAAGGTCGATCCGTATCAGGCTTGATCGCGATCAGGTGATGCTACGCGGTCACCTTTAATCGCGTTCAGGCCTGATCTGGATAAAAAAAATTATCGTGATATGGTTCCCAGATCGCGATTTTATACCAGTGTCCAACAGCGCGCTGCTGATCGCGATTAAGCCCGATCTGGATCAGATTTCTCCACAGTGATTGGACTTCTTCTGGAGCTTGCGTAAAGGAGACAATCCTGGTGAAGAACTTCGATCGAGATCATGCCTGATCGCGATGTCACACGTGGTTTTGTGACACCGGTGTTATTGACTCCAGCGCTAAACTATTATTTCGGACCGTGTAGCAGCGACCATCGCTGTTCGCGATCAAGAAACGCGATCTCGGGATCGACGACCCTAATAGAGACCGAAACTGTCCGTGTGACACCGGTGTAAAATTTACCTCACCGCACGTTCGCTGCTTCTATCATCGTCCTCAAAACGTACGCGCGCCTTCTTATGGGCTGACGCCGCCTCTGTCGACACAAGCGGCGAACTTGCCGTTAAAAACGTCACGCCATATCCACGAAGTGAATGATGATGAGTGGGCGAAGCTCGATCGTTTTCATCCATGGCAGAAAGAGAATGTGTGGTCTGGTGCGCTTATACTTCGTGGTCATCAGCGTCATCGTCATCTTCATCACGTGTAGTGGGTACATTCCACTATACGTGGCTACCTACCTACTAATACTACTACTACAGAGGAGGGACAGACCCACACCCTAAGGAGCTTCGCCCCTAATAGAGAGAGAGAGCGAACACTCGCCTTCGCGTACGTGCCCAGTGCGCCACGTATACACATTTACGTGCAACACCCATCCATGCTTCGCGATCTAATCCCTC
>JALIZH010026247.1:0-19408 GCA_030522465.1 Rhipicephalus appendiculatus
TCATTTTTTTTATTATACCAACTGAACTAGAGACTTTCGAACATACATGATTAACGTGATCTGTCCAATTTGCCTTTCGATAAAAATTACACCTAAAAATGTATGGAGTGCGCACACGATCTAGTACTATTGCGAAAAGTAATGATGGTTTCATTGTCTATGGTCTTGTTTCTCGGATCTGAATAATACAAACTTTGTCTTGTGTACGCTTGAGCTCGAATTTTATTTGCTGTGAGCCATGTGGACAGTCCAGCCAGCCACGTATTTGCGTCGCTCGCTACGAATTTATGTCACGCCCAGGAAAGAAAATGTTTGTGTCATACATGACCATTTAGGGAAGTGCAAGGAATGTTGACTATATCATTATTATGTAGGAGAAAGAGCAGCGGCCCCAAAATTGAGCCCTGCGGAACGCCTGTGCGTATATCCATGTAGCTAGATGAAACACCATTCACAGTAGTATATTGTACTCTTGATGTTAGGTAGCTCTTAATCAAGTCTAAAGGGGTGCCTCTTATTCCATAGTATGGCAATTTAAGCAAGAGAGATTTATGATTAACCGAATCAAATGCCTTTTTTAGGTCCAGAAACAATCCCACTGTGGAATGTTTATCTTCTATGTTGTTTATTATTTGATCCTTCACGCGAAGCAAGGCCCTTTCTGTTGATTTTCCCTTTTGAAATAAATACTGCTGGGTTGATATTGCATTTATTTTCTCAAGGAAACTAACTAAGCGCGTGCTGATAACATTTTCTTCAGCAACATTGCTGAATACAGATAAAACAGAGATAGGACGATAATTCGCAAACGAGTTTCGATCACCTCATTTGTGTATAACAGGGACTTTTGCTATTTTCAGCTTGTCGGGAAAAATTTCCTTGGTTAGCACGAGGTTGGAAAGAATTTGAAAGTGTCGGTGATAGTATGTCTGGGACGTATTTGAGTGCCTGCGATTTATTACCGTCAATTCCAGCCGAGCAGTTGTTACGTCACTTCAAAATTAACTGTGCATTTCATTAGATGGTGTAGGTGAAAAAAAAGATTGTCTTAACTGATTTATCTTTCAAATGCAATGATTCAAATATAATTATACAAGGAATTGGCCGTTATACCGGCCGACTTAAAGAAACAAACACCAGCCAACCTGCAAACCTGAGGAGGAGGAGGAAAAGCTATATTAAGTAGGTAAATTAACGGCATTTCTGGGTCGGGCCCACAGTCCAGGACTGCACTGGCTCTTGCGGCTCGCGAACATGTGGCCCCTTTGTTTATCACTGAGTTAATCCCGATGGTTCAATAAAAGTTTAGTTAATTGTTTATTACGTCGGCCCAGAAATACCTGATCGTGCCCAGTTTCTGTGGCACATACACTTTTAGCCGCGGATGACTTCCTTTAAATGCGAAACATTTCTTAGCGAACTACTACCACTTTGAGCGAATCAGCTATCTAGCCGTCGACAACTTTCTGCTCCCGTGGTCGTCTCGTTGATTGGATATGTACCAAAATTGGTACGACGTAACATGAGTGTATGCCAAACGTAAATGGACGGGCTGTTACATGAAAATCATGATATACATGTCATGTGCAGCATAATTTACATGACACCGTCCTGGGGGCGCTAGGAGCGTTTCAGTGGATATATCCGAACATTGCTATGCCATGACATGAATATATGACAAATATAACTGACAGTTGGCAATAGGAAAATCATGACGTGCTTGGCATGTGCGGTATGATTTACATATCAGCACTCACGGTGTGCTCGTGGACGTTTCACTAGCTTGTCATGTAACAAAATTGGTATGGCGTCATATGCTTGTGTGACGAACCGTAAATGGCAGGTGGTACCATGAAAATCATAAGTGCATGCCTTGTACGGGACAATATACATGACACTGTCTTGGTGCGCTCGCGGCCGTTTAGATGGCTTGATATATACCAAATTTGGCATGGTGTAACATGACTGTATGACGAGCATTAATGGCTGGTGGCAACATGAAAATCATGGCACGCATCTGATGTGCGGCATGACTTACATGCCAAGCTCATGATGCGCTCGCGCCCGTTTCGCTGGCGCGATATCCAACAAAAGTGGCATGGCATTACATGAGTGTAAGAAGAACGTAAATGGCAGGCCATGCATGCCAGGATATGACTTTTATTAGCATAATATTATACATTGGATGCATGCATGACAAACATGCGATAATGAACGGCATATGATGGCATGAATGCCTTCATTTTCCTGAAACGCAAACAGTGCGGTGTATGCAGCTCCCCAATGACTACTTCGCATTACATCGATTGCCACAGAGGTTGAAATATGCCGAACTTGCTTTTTTTAGTTGACCAGTGGTGAGTAGTGGGTCTCTTTCCCAATTGGTATGGTAAACATGCTGCAGGAGTTTTTGTGCATATAGAACGGGCAGTGAGAGAAATTGAGTCGGCATGCTACTCAGTATAGGGGAAGGGAATTGGTAAGAGAAAAGCCCAAGAAGCAGGAAAGTAGGCAAACAAAAGAAAAAGGGAAACATATGATAGCGGTATATGTGCAAGTGTGAACATAATAGATGTGATGCAAGCCACTTTACAATCTCTCAATTATTGTAATGTCCTTGAGGAACACGAACAAAAATTTTAAAATTTGACGTTTCTGAGGAGGAGAAGGCGTAGGTCCAAGTATTTTGTCGATATCTAGTTGTACGTGGGTAGGTGAGCATGTTCGAATTTGGAGACTAGTTCCTTCATTGTATGCCCCTGGCAATCGTACAAAATATCTTGGAGTACGTGTGAGCTTCATCTTCAAGACTAGCACGTGATAGCGCAAGCAATCGTGTCCCGCTCGCGTCGCCTGCTCCTTCGCTAGCCTGGTTTCGCTTCTTGGTGAACGCCTGAACCATGCAGCAAGGAAACGAACGTGCGTGCGCGTGAAATTGGCCGTTTCAAATTATCCCAGAATGCCTACACCAATTACAGCTGCGAAGTGTCCACTGCGCCATAATTCTTCCTGTTTGAGAATTCGTGAAGTACCGACTATGCGTCCGTACGATAACACCAGTGCGTGCGCACTTTGTTGATGCTATTGCTGATGATAATCATTAATTACACCAGAGCGCTGCGTAAAGGGAGGGCCATTGAAATACTCGCTCGTTGCGCGATTAACATGTTTTCAAGCCTGGTGTGATTGTTCGCTTCTGCCAGCAATATTATACGCGTTAAAGGGACACTAAAGCGAAACAATGACTTGGTTTAGATTGACAAACAGCACTCTGAGAACTCTAATGCCATATGTTTCACTATCATAAGTTCATTATTAGCGGATAAAATCAAGGTTGAAGTTTTATTTTTAAATTTGGCGCCGATATCTGCGCGCCTGACGTCAGAGATTCCAAATGTATTTTTCGTATTTTTCGCGACATTGGCTCGATGAAATTTTCTGAAACTTCGTATGTGAGGTCTATGGCACCCACAGATGACAATGCACCTCATTTTTATCAATTAGAAGCTACGTATGACGCAGTAGACGCCTTCAGAGTCTATGACGTCACAGTGTTTGGTGCGGGAATCTCAAGGTAGCGTCTCCACACGCATTTTCTTTTCGCGTGTTTTCTCGCTTACCAAGCGTCGTGTCGCGGTAAGAGTGGTGTTTTCGGGATTGTGAAATTGTACTTAACTAATACGCGAAAAAATCGTTTTGCCCTTTAGTGTCCCTTTAATACTTGTTCACACCTGTGACTAGCGCCGGTCGCGCAACCAAGTTTGTCGCAAAGCCACAGTCGCATGTGGCCGCAAATGTCCGCTTTGCGCGCAAAGCGACTGCTTTGGCTCATTCACTCTATGTTCGATTTTTCAGTCGCGCGACTGCAGTGGTAAACCACTGAACTAATCACATGTCAAGAACAAGACGTCAGCTTATATTACGGGGCCGTGGCATGTGAACCAGCGTGAATTCTGTGTGGCGACGGGCATAAGACGCGCGCAGGTATGAACATCGGTCCCCTTGAGTCGCTATTTGGTCGCGGCCGTTTCGTTAGCTTGACGTACACCAAATTTGGTATTGAGTGGCATGACTGTATGACGAACATAAATGACAAGTGGTAATATGAAAATCATGACATGTCATGAGCGACATGACTTGCAATCCACGCTCATGGCGCGCTCGCGGCCGTTTCGTTAGCTTGATATACACCAAATTTTGGTATTGAGTGACATGACTGTATGACAAACATAAATGACAAGTGGTAATATGAAAATCATGACATGTCATGAGCGACATGACTTGCAATCCACGCTCATGGCGCGCTCGCGGCCGTTTCGTTAGCTTGAGATACAGCAAATTTGGTATTGAGTGACATGACTGTATGAGGAACATAAATGACAAGTGATAATATGGAAATCATGACTTCATGAACGACATGATTTGCATTCCACGCTCATGGCGCACTTGTGGCCGTTTCGTTAGCTTGATATACACCAAATTTGGTATTGAGTGACATGACTGTATGACGAACATAAATGACAAGTGGTAATATGAAAATCATGACTTGTCATGTGCGACATGACTTGCATGCCACGCTCATGGCGCGCTCGCGGCCGTTTCGTTAGCTTGAGATACAGCCAAATTTGGTATTGAGTGACATGACTGTATGAGGAACATAAATGACAAGTGATAATATGGAAATCATGACTTCATGAGCGACATGATTTGCATTCCACGCTCATGGCGCACTCGTGGCCGTTTCGTTAGCTTGATATACACCAAATTTGGTATTGAGTGACATGACTGTATGACGAACATAAATGAGAAGTGGTAATATGAAAATCATGACACGTCATGAGCGACATGACTTGCATTCCACGCTCATGGCGCGCTCGCGGCCGTTTCGTTAGCTTGATATACACCAAATTTGGTATTGAGTGACATGACTGTATAACGAACATAAGTGGCAGGTGGTAACATGAAAATCTTGGCATGCATGTCATCTACAATGCCATTTACATGCCACGCTCATGGTGCGCTTGCGTCCAGTTCGCTAGCTTGACATACACCAAAATTGGTATATCGCGACGTGACTGTATGACGAACACAAATGACAGGTCGTAACATGTAAAACATGACATGCAAATTATGTAAGGCATGATTTGCTCCTTCCTGGCTGCTTCGCATTACATCGATTCCCACAGTGCGTGGGATCTGCCGGCTTTTTATTCTTTGTGTCTATCTCATGTTTTTCACTGACAACCAACGACACTGAGGGCGACACCGACGCCAACACTAGAATTTCTACGAGACGAGCTCTTAATTTCCATCGCGTGAATATGTTTTATTGCTCGTAATGCACCAGGACGAAGAATTTTCGTTTCGCCTAGCCGTATACAGCTTCGCTACAATATTGATGCATTGACCTACCGACCCGGAAATCCTCTGTTGACGCTGGCTACTCGACAAAACCTTTTGGACGTAGAAGTAGATGGCGTGCCTGTTTCGGCACTCATCGACACAGGTGCCCAATTATCAATCGTGAGCGCTCACCTTTCTCGCCGTCTCCGTAAAGTTCTCACGCCCGCCTCATCGCCTGTTGTTCGTGTAGCCGATGGCGGTACTCCCACCGTCCTTGGAATGTGTGCTGCGCGTGTGAGCTTCGATGACCACAAGACCCCAGTTCTCTTTGCTGTTCTGGACGAGTGCCCCCATGACCTCATCCTCGGCCACGACTTTCTGAGCACGCATTCTGCCCTTATCGACTGTTCTTCTGGTCTGTTACAGTTAGAGCTTCCTGCTATGCCTGACCTCGCCACCGCGTCGCCACCACGTTTATGTGTAGTCCAGTTTGTTCGTTTGCGCCCAGGTACAGCGACTTACGTCTCATTTACCCCTGACCCACCGGTACGTGACGGCGACTACCTGATTACCCCTTCCTTGGACGTTCTTCTGACGCGACGTGTAGCTCTCCCTCACTCACTTGTGACTGTTTCTGCGAACCACGCATGCATACCTGTGCTGAACTTTGGACGTTGCGCAGAATTGCTTCCCGAAGGTATCACGCTGGGCACCATATCACCTTTAGACGCACACGACCCTGTTGCCCTGGCCATTGATGCCCCACAGCCGCCTTCAGGTAGCCCCGCTACTAGCACAACACTTGATGACCCGTTCGACAACATGATTGCCCCGGACCTTTCCCCTTCTCAAAGCCAGGACCTGCGCCTTTCGTTGGCGTCATACCGCGACATTTTCGATTTCGCTTCACCCCAACTTGGCCAAACATCTCTGGTGACCCATCGAATCGATACCGGGGACGCAAGACCCATTCATCGACGTCCTTACCGTGTCTCTGCGACCGAGCGCAGCGTAATTCAAACAGAAGTCGACAAGATGCTCGCTAAGGACATCATCGAGCCATCTTCGAGTCCCTGGGCGTCGCCTGTGGTTCTTGTAAAAAAGAAAGACAACACCTGGCGGTTCTGCGTCGACTACCGGCACCTCAACAAGATCACCAAGAAAGATGTCTACCCTTTGCCGCGAATAGACGACGCCCTTGATTCTCTTCATGGCGCACGGTACTTTTCCTCCATAGACCTTCGTTCGGGCTATTGTCAGATTGCTGTCGATGAAAATGATCGGGAGAAGACCGCCTTTGTTACACCGGATGGGCTCTACCAGTTTAAAGTCATGCCGTTTGGGTTGTGTAACGCGCCAGCAACATTTGAGCGCATGATGGACTCCCTACTTCGGGGTTTCAAATGGTCTACATGCCTCTACTACCTCGACGATGTCGTCGTTTTCTCGCCTACGTTCACAAGTCACCTGCAACGCTTGTCGGCTATTTTGCAAGTTTTTCGCACTGCCGGTCTTCAACTCAACTCTTCAAAATGCCGCTTTGGCCGCCGAGAAATCACCGTGCTCGGTCATCTTGTTGACGCTGCGGGGATACGACCTGATCCAGCAAAAATACGCGCCGTAACTAACTTCCCTATTCCACGTTCTTCCAAGGACGTTCGCTCGTTTTTCGGCCTGTGCTCGTATTTTCGCCGCTTTGTTAAGGATTTTGCAGCGATTGCGCAGCCCCTCACATGCCTTCTGAAAAAGGACGTTCCCTTCTCTTGGGGTCCTGCCCAAGCGTTGGCTTTTTCTCATCTCGTCGACCTACTCACGTCGCCCCCTGTGTTGGCCCATTTCGACGATTTTGCGCCCACCGAAGTACGTACCGATGCCAGCGGTCATGGTATCGGCGCTGTCCTCGGCCAAAATCAACGTGGTCGGGATTGCGTTATTGCATACGCCAGCCGTCTTCTCTCCGCAGCTGAACGGAACTATTCAATAACAAAGAGAGAGTGCCTCGCTCTTGTTTGGGCCGTCGGAAAATTTCGTCCATATCTGTACGGCAGACCCTTCGCCGTTGTAAGTGATCACCACGCCCTCTGCTGGCTCTCTACTCTTAAAGATCCCGCAGGTCGCCTTGGTCGTTGGGCATTACGACTTCAAGAGTACTCGTTCACTGTCGTCTACAAGTCTGGCCGTTTGCATCAAGACGCCGACTACCTGTCCCGTTATCCCGTAGACCCGCCAGAACCTTCGGGGAACGATACCTCATTCCATCTGTGCTCGCTACAACTGACCTCTTCAACATCTCTGCTGAGCAACGCCGTGACCCAACTCTCCGCAAGATCATTGACCGCCTCAATTCACAGGCTCCTTGATTCCTCCCTTCGTCTCTTCGTGCTACGCGATGGCACCTTGCTTCGTCGCAATTTGATACCTGACGGTCCTGACCTCTTGCTTGTGATACCGGCACACCTTCGTTCGACCGTTCTGGCTCAGCTTCACGACGTGCCGACGGCGGGGCACCTCGGCGTTTCCCGCACCTACGATCGTGCACGCCGTCGGTTCTATTGGCCAGGAATGTATAGGTCGGTACGCCGTTACGTGACCTCGTGCGACGTTTGTCAGCGCCGCAAGAAGTCAACACTCGCATCTGCTGGCCGTCTTCAATCACTCGACGTCCCATATGAGCCGTTTCATCGTGTCGGCCTCGACTTGCTGGGTCCGTTCCCTACGCCTGTCGCGGGAAATCGATGGATCGCCGTTGCCACGGACTATGCCACACGGTTTGCCATTACTCGCGCACTTCCAACCAGCTGCGCGACCGACGTAGCGGACTTCTTGCTCCACAATGTCATCCTTCAGCACGGAGCACCGCGGCAGCTCCTAACAGACCGTGGCAGGCAGTTTCTCTCTAGGGTCGTCAATGACATTTTGATGGCTTGCTCGACCAAGCATAAGTTAACCACGGCCTACCATCCGCAGACGAACGGCTTGACGGAGCGGATGAACCGAACCATTACCGACATGCTGGCGATGTATGTGTCCGCCAACCACCAAGATTGGGATACAGCGTTGCCTTTCGTCACGTTCGCCTATAACACGTCCCGGCACGAGACGGCTGGCTATTCGCCGTTCTTTCTTTTATTCGGTCGAAATCCAACGTTGCCTATGGACACGATGATGCCTCCTTCGACGTACCCACCTACTGAGTACGCTCAAGAAGCTATAGCCCGCGCCGACCATGCGCGCCAACTTGCGCGCGTTCGGCTAACTGACTCGCAAGCGGCCCAACAATCCCGTTACGATAGCCGTCACCGAAGCGCCCACTTTCTTCCTGGATCTCTTGTCCTCCTGTGGTCTCCAGTACGCCGTGTTGGGCTTTCTGAAAAGCTACTGTTCCCGTACACCGGACCATACCGTGTGCGCCGCCAAGTGACCGACGTCACGTATGAAATCGAACAATTGGCTTCGTCCTCGTCTACTCAACCCCGCACGGACATCGTTCACGTTGTCCGTCTGAAGCCCTATCGTACACCGGACTCCGCCAACGTATGTGTATAGTGACCATTCCCACTACCGCCTTTCCCCGGCTGCACCGAGTCGGTGCTTTCGCCGCCGGAGGGTAATGTTATGTGCCGTTTACATAGAGAACGAAGAAGTGAAGGACTGGTTGGTTCCTGCCTTCGCCATCTTGGTTGTTGTTACCCTGACCGCTGCGACTGTGTAAACATTGTAAATACACCCTTCTTCTGTGTTCTCCCCGTAACAATATCAAGACGCTTCGACTCCGCTACTTGTTTTTGCATAGACTTTCGTGTTCGGTGTTTGTGTTCAAGTCAGGTTGATGCCTGTTAAACTGTAGACAGATCTAGCCTTATGCAAAAGCTAGACAAGCGTAGATGGTCCTGGTCGATATGGGAGGCAGCATACAGCGTTCGCTCTTCTGCCAGCGTAAATCGCACCAGCGTCACGACAGCGAGCGTTCACGCTTATCTGGAGAAATCTGTTCATGTTAGGCAGTACGCGCAGGAAAATAATTGGCCGACAATTGGCCGAAATAATAGACGGACCTTATTTCATGCTTTCTCTAATTTATTGCTATCACTTTTAATGCTTAGGCTTAGTGGCATTTCTTTCTTTGGTAGGACACGACAGCACAGATTAAGACATCCACGTTTGCCTATGACGAATCAATGTACCTTTTTTGCTAACTGTTTAAGGCTCACTGGTGGGCTATCTGGTTAGTCATGATATAGTTAATGGCAACGCACATCAGAACCAAGGACGACACAAAACCTAACAGAAAAGGCGCTTAGTTTACATAATCTTGCATTCTGTGCCGTTCTTGTTTCGTGATGTGCGCTTTCGTTATCTATGCTTGCTTATTGTAATAGTGGAGACGCAGAAACGGCCGTATTTCGCACTGATCAGCGACGCTCGCGTCATGTTTATTCGCGGGTTCAAAACGCAGCCTGCGACGGAACTACTATTGCTTCGCAGAATGCGTCACGTATCGACGCAGGCCCGTTCGCAGCTCGCCACCGATTCGAATCGGTTCATGCCTACGAGGCAGCGATGTGCCTTGAGTTCGGGGCTTGAAGCGCTGATGCAGCGGGCGGCCCCATTTGCCCGCATGCTGGCGAAGTACGGGTACTTCAGCTGTCGCAGAGTGCACGTGGCGGCGTCTGGAGAGTCACAGCGTTGTTGGTCGCCACTGTATTCTCCCTCCCGACGCGGAAGACACCTCTCCTCGCACTCGTGCTGGCTTCGGAACACCCGCTCGACCTGGAGAGGACAGTTGCCAAGCGGGAAGCTCCACTGGGCGCACGCAGCACCGTCGTAGTACCACCACGTCTCGGCCACGTCTTGCCTGTACACAATACAGCTGGCGTAACAGGACTGAAAGAAGGGCGAGTTTCTGCGGTTCCATGATGATCTTGAAGCGCAAGAAAAAATGGCTCAAAACTTTGCACTAAGCCGCGCAATGCTCGATACACAGCGAAGCTGATCGCTCTCATGCTTATCTACTGATGTACCCTAGGCAGAACTTTTGCTTCAACTTATGCTTGAAGTTTTTTTTTTAACTTGACTAGAACTTGGCTGTAGTGAGGTTGAACTTTTACTTGAACTTGGCTTGATTGGCTGTAGCGGGGTTGAGCTTTGGTATTACGACGCATGAGACCGATCAGCTGTGCGGGACCAAGCAGGTCGTGCGGTGCTCTCGGATACCCACTCCATCAAGGCACATACCAGTTTATGATGATCATAGATTTCAGATAGGCCGCACCCAAATTAATGTGGCACATACACGTTTGTTGGGCTACTTGTTGCCCTCTTCATTTTCAGTGGACCAGTGGTGAGTAGTGGGGTTTATATAATTTCTGTGGAGCATACCCCTTTATGATGATGATGATAGCTTTTGGTACGGATGTGAACAAGGAACAGAGTGGGTCACGGAACAAACGAGGGTTAAGGATATCATAGTTGAAATGAACAAGGAGAAATGAACAGGGGTTGGGCACGTAGCGCGTAGGCAGGATAACCACTGGTCATTAAGGGTAACTGAGTGGATTCCAAGAGTAGGCAAATGCGTCAGGGGGAGACAGAAAATTATGTGGGCAGATGAGATTAATACCCCTGTCACACGGCAAGTCTAATGTCATTTACAACGAATGTCATTCGTTTGTAATGTCATTAGTTTGCTGTCACACGGGGAAACTAAATGTCATTCGATGAAAAATGACATTTCCCGTCGAATGAGTTCCGGAAACCCATTTGCATTCGATTTCGGACCGAATGAGTAGCCTCGACGCCAGGGACTTTTAGGGAGATGGCTGTTAACTCATGTAAACGTAACTTTTGTAATTTGTAAATATCTTATTCTTTACTAGATTAGCTTATTACTGGTTTGATGGCATAATAGCACGCGCGAAAGTTTCTAAAAGAAAGCTACTCTCAGCTACAGCGCCTGGACGCCGGCCATGTTTCATTTGTGCTCTGTTGTCGTTGTTGCATGTATCGCGGGTGTTGATCGTCCGATTGCACGTGTTGTGGTGATCAAGGTGGTGACTACGCGAAATTGCTGCCGCCGTCTCATTTCTGCAGCCGGGGAGTCAGTCGTGCGCCCACGCTTCAGTTCACTGTATACTCACGCCCGGTCATATCGTCGGCCATGTTGGTTTTCGAGTGGCTCTTGGCTTGACTTCGTTTGTGTCGTGCAGCTGTGGTAACTTGTGTAAAACGGCTGCGTTTATATTCTAGGAGCACCTTTTCAGTGAGAAAAAATTATTTTTGAGGATACACGCATGTTACATGTAAGTTTTAATGGATTCTTATTTCTCCCAAAGCCACGGCTCAGGAGGGCCAAGGTCATGGTCATCATTTTAAAATGACATTTGTTTTCCTCGTGTGACAGCACGCAGGTAAAATGACATTAAGTCCGCTTAATGTCATTCGGTGTAAATGACATTAGATTTCCCGAGTGACAGGAGTATAAGAAGTTTGCAGGTATAACGTGGCAGCAGAAAGCACAGGACCAGGTTGATTGGCAGAACATGGGAGAGGCCTTTGCCCAGCAGTGGGCGTACACAGGCTCATGACGATGATGATGAACAATGAACAATTTGCTCAAAAGAATGACGCTGCTTTAAAAAGACACAACGTTTTGCCAAATGTACCTCCTTGATTCGTAGTCTTTTTGCGCTTTATGAAGAAACAACATTACAAAGTCCAGCGAAGTTGCTTCGGGGTGAACCTCTGCCCCGGTCTCAACCTCGCGCCGACTGCCAAAAGTCCAAAAGCGCAAGCTTTTAGACTTTGCCACAGATGCCATACTCGCACTCTTCTACCCCTCACGTGCAATGCTCATAGCCTCTATAATCTCGCTAACCTGCTTGTTTTTGTGACGATTGACAGTTTCACTCCGATCACTCCGTTGATTCAAGTGCTTTGTGATTAGTAATCACGAGTGACTGCTGCGTAGAAAAGGGGAAAAAATGGTTCAACTGGAAATGTCGCTGGAACCAACTTTTTGTAGCGTTAGCTACACTGGCCTAGCCAAACCCGTTTCGCGCGGCACATCAAGAGCCGTGCTGCGCATGCGCGAGGATCAGTGATGTCACACAGCTGGCCCAACGGAGCCGGCATCTCCCGCGCACTCCGCCGCCGCCGCGCGCAACTCACCGCCGCCGGTCTGCGCATTCCAGAGGAGTGACGTCGTAGCCGTGGTAGACGCACTGGCGCCGGCGCGCGCGCGCAGCTATTCGCCTTCGCTGTGCAGTCGCCGTCTGACACTGCGCTGGAGCCGCTGCGCTTCTGACTGGCGTTTGCCAGTGTGGTATAGCCATGGAGAAGGAGAGCGCAAATGCTGCTCAACGGCGCAGAAGAGCGGAGAAGCGTGACTCATCGGATCCCGAAGTAGTTGCCTGGCAATTAGCGGTTGAGGGTAGGAAGAATGAACAGAATACTGTGTTGGGGCCGTAGAGACGGCAGCGTGTTACTTCACTGATCACCAAGCCGTCTTTGTGGCAATAGAGAAGCAACGTGACGTTGAGCAAAAATATACATGTGCCACATAATACGTATACCGTGTTTGTGTGTCATTGGAGCAGCAGTAAGCATGATAATCAAGCTAATCCTAGACAATCTAGACAATCAGGAAAGCTAAGAATAATCAGCTGAACCTTTGTTAACGCTACGTATATCCTGGCATAGCCGAGTCAACTGGAAATGTCGCTGGAACCAACCTTTTCATGAGCCGGCCGTCTCCGCACATGAGCTACTAGCTCTAAACAGAAGAGTAGCAAGCAAAGCTTCGTCGGAGCAACGCGAGCGGTGTTTGCTGGACGGCGTGGACTGTCTTCAGAGATGTGCTCCAAGACCAGGAACTGGACACCACGTGCGCGAATTTAATCGGGTAGAGTCTTTTTTCAGAGACAATGACTTACGCTTAATGCAATCGGACAAAGAAGGTGGTTTTGTGATTGTGCCTACATCTGTCTTTAATGAAAAAGCCTTGCAGGCTATTAATAAGAATTTTAAGAGTGTAAAAGTAAGCCTGGCAAAAGTGAAGAAGAACGTGAGCAAACTTTGTGAAGAAGTCGGTGCGGAACGTTTGGCCAAGCAGATTTGCAAGTCCAAAGCGGACAGCTTAATAGCTTTTTTCAGCGCCAAGACGCACAAGGTTGATATCCCTTTTCGAACGATAATAAGTGAACGGGGCGCGTGGCAAAAGCATGTCAGTAGTTTTCTGTTAAAGTCACTCAAGTGCCTTGTCGTCAACGATCCTTTTCTAATAAGAAATTCTGATGAAATTGTAGAGTTCTTTCGCCGCAAAGATAACACAGGGTACCTTTTTTCTGTTGATGTGAATGACCTTTTTATTCAGTTCCACATCCCGAGCTCTTTGCCGCAGTTAAGCTATGTATTGAAAAAACTGGCGAGGCTGATTTTGTTGCGTGTGCTGAAATGTCGGTAACAAATTTCATTGCTGTTTTGGAAGCGTACCTCACAAGCACTTTCGTTTCTTTTGAGGGTAGCATTTATTTGCAAAAGAAAGGCATTTGCATCGGGTCCAGTGTTGCACCGATTTTATGCGACATCTTTTTATCACTTATTGACCAGACTCTACTATGTGTTTCTAATTCATCACATTCTTTTTATGTTTTTAGATATGTAGACGATTTTTTAATTGTTTTAGACAAGACGTGCCCTGTGCCCTACCATGAAATGGTGGACTTCATTTTAGATGCCTTTAAGACAAATGCCAAAGGACTAACCTTTACTCATGAGCTTCCTTCCGACAATGTTTTGCAATTTTTAGATATCAACCTGGCCGTGAAAAGTGATCATGTTTGTTGCGCCTACATGCCTCGCAGTAAAAAAAGAGCTATTGCCATATGATTCCGCACATTCCAAGACCGTGAAACGTGGTATTGCTCTGCATTGCCTTCAGTCCGCGCTGCGCAGATCGTGTCCGCACATGATGCAGACTAGCCTGTGTAATCAGATTGGCAGACTTGAAAAGGCTGGCTTTCCTCGGGCGGTCCTGCACGCCGTTGCCGAATCTCTGCTACGGAAGCTGAACGTCAGCACTCAGGAAGAGCACTCGAGAGAAAGGGAGCGCGCTAAGCCACAGGTGGTGCCGTACATGCACAAGTTAAGCCATAACCTCAAGAAGGTGGCTGCTAGATTTGAAATTCCTGTTGTGTTTTCCGCCCCGAATAAACTGTCGCACTTGTGCCGACGAATCTCTCGTGCTAAAAAGCAAGGGTGCCAAAAGAGGCACGTGAAACCCTTCAGGCGTTGTGCCGAAGGCGTTATATACGAAATTCCCCTGAGTTGTGGCAAGACGTACATCGGACAAACGGGACGGTGTATCAACGACCGCCTCAGGGAGCATGCCAACAGCATTGGTAAGAGTGATGGTGCGCACCTTCCTGCGCATGTCAAGTCATGCTCGTGTGTGCCACGTTTTGCGCAAGCTAGGATTATCGGCAAAAGCAGAGATCAAACAGCAAGGGAACTACTAGAGGCGTATCACATTAGAAGAAACGGGTCCGCTTGTGTCAGTGACACATCCATTGTACTCTTTCAGTCTGAGTTGTCCTTCTTTAATCAACTGCTCACGTGATGTCATGTTTGGAGTAACCTTTCCTCGTCACTGCGCATGCGTGGAAGTTTACCTGTTTTTTCAGCCGCGATGGCAATAAACAGTTGGTAGTTTGGCGCTCCTCTGTCTCTTTCTTTCCTCCGCCCCATTTTCATGTTTCCAGCTTTGCGCCACGTACAAAATGTTCAGCAAACTTTTCATGAGTGATCTTGTCTTTGTCAATGAAGCAACATCAAGACAGCGCTCGCTGCCTCGACGAAGACACGTTAACTTCTAAAAGCGTTGGGTCTAGCGACACTTCCTATCACCTCAAGCCTCCGTCTTCTCCTGAACTGTGTGTCTTCTTGTGTAGAAGTGCCTTCAGTGTACGCAGTATGTCTCCAGCATTACTGCATTACATTGTGACGAATTTTAGCAGCAGGACTACAGCACTCTGTGGAGCGCTCACCACGAGCAGGTGGTGAAGAGAGCGCCCTCGTAGCATCGGTCTTGCGGCCTCCCGCTCGACACGTCCAGGCAGCTTGTGTGGCAGCTCTCGAGGCTGGTGAATCGGTTGGCGCCGTGATTACACACGTGCACGCTGTCAGCCTCCGTTGAGGTACAGGCACGCAAGGAGGCGCTGTAGTAGACCTCGGTGCGCCCTTCCTGGCAGTAGGTGTACATATGGCGGCCGCATCGGTGAGAAATCTGATGAAGAGAGCGAGAGAAACATTCTTCGGCGGGTGCGCAATATGTTTACCTGGTCATGCTGTTTCAGATGACCAGGTTTCCATGACATGTAAGTGAGCTTCTTAAACCTAGTGTTGCATCACACAATTACGAAGTAACGTGCACGAACCCATAGGTCGGCAAAAAATTAAGAGCTCCCTCAGACTCACTCATGAAACATACCTCGTCCTTGGGGCTCACTCGGACTCACACTGCCGGACGTTTCCCTCAACTGGACTCACTCGAACTCAGACTCACTAAAATTTTCCTCAATCGGACTCACTCGGACTCAGACTTACCGAAATATTACTCACTTGGAGACAGACTCCGACTCACGGCTCTATCTGAGTCTGAGTGAGTCGGAGTGAGTCGACCCATGAGTCCGTTAGCGGACTATTAGGTGTTTTGTCCGAGGTGTCAATGCTTTTTAACAATGATATCTCGCATAATCGGTGCTCTATTTGGCGCTTTTGATCTCGTATCTAAGTACGAGCTATCAGTGGTTGAAATCCAGCAAGGACATTTTTATAGAAATTGATGACTCACGTACATGAGTTGTTTTTTACAAGGCCTTCGTTTGAAAGAAAATGGGGGGGGGGGGTGTCAAGAAACCTCCCCCCCCCCCCCTTGTAACCCAAGCATCTGTTCAATTGATATTGAGCTGACGTATGAACGCTACTCATTGATGTGTGAGTAGATATAATTAATATAAACGTGAGCCGACATATGGGCGATAGTCATGCTGAAGTTGAGTAGATAGGACGAGAGGTCGGCAAAACAATGTGGAGCTCACTCAGACTCACTCATGAAATATACCTCACCCTTAGGGCTCAATCGGACTCTCACTCATCAAAGTTTCCCTCAACCGGACTCACTCGTACTCAGACTCAATGAAATTTTGCTAAGTCGGACCCTCTCGGACTCAGACTCACCAAAATATTACTCCCTCGGACTCAAGTCAGACTCAGACTCACGGCTCGATCTGAGTCTGGGTGAGTCTGAGTGAGTCGACTCATGAGTGAGTTCGCCGACCTATGCACGAACCATTAGAGGCGACAAGCAGTTAGAGATAGGAGAGTGCCCAAAATCATTGCTAAGTTCGAGGGGCCTTCAGAGCTTTTTGATAAGTGTGAAACAAAACTGTAGCTACACCCGAAGATCGTGTACGAGGCGTGGAGCCTTGATAGTCGAAACCAGTGCATGGTGATCTGTTTGTGTGTAACTCATAAGCTGAGATTTCCACCGTGATATAGAGAACCTGTCTAAATGAGTCCCGTAATATCGATTCCGAATTTTCTGCTACTTTGAGACCAAGAGTAGTGAATGTCTGGAATGTCATTTACTTTTCGTGAAGACTAATGGGTTACAAGACGCTACTCCTAGATCTGAAGTGAAGAGGCGAGACGCAGCAGTGTTGAACAATGATGTGGTGTTCGTTTCATTGCGATATGGCAACAAAAGACGCGCTATATTAACCATTTCGCCTGTCAAAACCACTTATGACAGCGAATCGTACAGCTGCACATTTCAAGAGCAGAGGCGGCCATCTAGCGACAAACGGCATTTATGAAGGAAGAGCTTGTCGAATAGGACCGTCTCATCTATTTGGCGGGGAATAAGGCCATATGCGTGTATTGTGGTGGTCAACCAGCAGTAATTACACTGCATGCACTCGGCCTGCTTTTTCACTTACCGTTCTGTTGCTGGCGCCAAGGGTCGGCAGGCGGGGTCTCTGCACGTCTAACGCCTTGTCTCTGCGCTGCGCTCTCCCAACAGTTCGGGACTGCCGGGTTCCGTTGTGAGCTTCCGATATGGGGTGGAATTTAGCTCCTGGTCTTCGTCCCTGGGACTTGCCTACAGGACCCGGTGGCATGGCCGCCCTCCCCAAGCCAATGTTCCCCATGACACCCTGCACCGGCGAAGTTGGCCAGTGTCCGACGTCTGAGTCGGGCAGGTCCATGGTCAGAGCTAGAGTTAGTGCCACGGTCAGCATCGCAGCCACAAGCACCCCGACGGCAATGATGGGAAGCCAGTAGAGCGCGGAAGCGCTGCGGTCATTTGCAGGTGGCTCTGAGTGGATGGTGCCGCTTGAGGAATCCCGCTCGAAGGTTTTGGACCACCTCGTCTCAAGCTGTGAACTCGTGGACTGTGAACTGCGTCGAAGAATAAAGATTCAAGAACAAAAGGACATGAGGTTTGTGTCAGCGGGGTGCATCAACAACAAAAGGGCTCCTGCTAAGCTTGGCGCCGAATCTCTCAACATGCATTCATAGCCGCATATGTGGTTAGCAATCTGCGTGATCATGGCGCCCTTTTTCTGACAGCAGCTGTTCTGCGCGAACTACTGCGTCAGGTATGACAGTTGTAGTGTACCCTGTGTCAGCTCACTCCAGCTTATGGCTTGGCGAAAGTCGTTTTTGACGGGTCATTGGGGTTGGTTGCGCGGACTACCGCGCTTGAGAGGTGGTGGCACGTGGCGTGAATAAAACTTCCAGATCGCAATAAAATACCTTCACCCTCATATATGTAGCGTAACCATTGAGAGCAGTCAAACAGTTCTAGAGATCCTCTCAAGAGGCATGGTATGTAAAAGAATTAAGCACAGCTTTCTGATCAATAGGCCATAATCCAATCATTACTTCGTCCCCTTCCTTAAAGTATGTTGTATTTTGGCATTGATGTTCTTGATCTGTACCACGATCGCATACCGTCGTGCTGTTCATGCAACAAGCAAGCCACTCAAGTAGTGTACCACGGCCGCGATTTGGTGCTGCGCTCTGTCAATCAGCACTGCGCTCTGTCAGACACAATGCTGTCCTTCAGCTATGCTGCCGTTCTCTAGTGTAAGGTGGCAAAAGTCATTGCATATAAACACAATGAGCTGACAGGCGAGTCGTGCTTCTCCATAGTAGCTTTCAGCGCAATGAAACGATACAAGGATGAGAGGACACAGCGCTACTCACAACTGACCAGCTCAGAGCAGCGATGTGTCCTGCCGCCTTCCTTGCGTCGTATTGTTCCACTACAAGTTGCTATGGTTGCACACCAAACTTGCCATGAGTCGATAACTTACCGTGGTCTCAGGAAGAAGGGGATAGGAGGCATTGGAGGTTCCCCCGGGAACAACCTAGGTGGCGTTGGTGGTGCTTCCTCGAGCGATAAAGTCGTAGAAGACTCCACGGACCTGTAGTCGGGCCTGCATTGCGGCGGGCTGCTGTAGCTGTCCGAATAGCCGGCAGATGCCGAGGTACGAGGAGCAGCAGGCAGGTTCATCCGAAGGTCCTCACAGTGAATCTCTGGGAACCTTCGCGATGAACTCTGGCTCGTTTCCTCGGCGCTCTTCTCCACCGATATGTCGGCGAAGCACACTCGCCGTCTCTGGGGCCGCGGCAAGCGCATCGGTGAATGCGACCTGAGATCCTTTGTAGAAGCTGGCATGGTTGCTTCCTCTCGTCTCCTCGCGCAGCGCGCGCACCTGATGATGGTGATGACTGCTGCAGGAAAGTACAGAAGTCCACTGGGGAGGTTAATCTCATCCCACGGGAATGTGGGTCACACCCTCTACGGTGGCTGGCCAAGAACTACTAGGAATAGGTAGGAGTGGAATTAGTACGTAGGATTACAGAGTAGGATGCAAGGTATAAGAAGAATGTTACTATTTCCAGAGGGGTAGATGTTTAGTAATAAATAAATTAGAGAGTATCGGTAACCAAGTTTATAAAGCCGATAAAAGTTCGCATGATATTCTTTGAGTGTCTCCAT
>JALIZH010026248.1:0-27132 GCA_030522465.1 Rhipicephalus appendiculatus
ACAGAAAGAAAGCTCCTCGCTGCTTCCATTAAAGCCTTCTTAGACGAATGCAGTTCGATCACGGTTTCAACGCATTTGCTTAGGCCAGGTGCTATCGCATGGCTGTACCAGGGAAAAGAATACGGAAAGCTTTCCTTATCTGTCGCTTGTGCTGCAACGGGACAGAAAAATAACCACTATCTCCTGTTTTTACGAATGTGTATTTCGTCGCCTCCATGCGACGGAAAGAGTCACGCCAGAAGTGAACACAATGGCATATACGCGATAAAAGGAGCACTGCCCCGTCTTATCACTGCTTGTTGCTACGCGAAAGCGGTAGAGCACGAGACCACCCAGCAGCGATAAGTCCGGTGATATGAACAGCCATTCTGCTCTTATGTGCGAAGGAAGGCAGCCATGTCTGACTTGGCACAACTATGCCGGATCTCAGGCGAGTGCATCCGTTTTCGTGACCACGCCGTCGCAGGCGTAAACTGGCGACCGACTCGCTTTGTCGAAGAAGTGCCCAGTCTGCGTGTATGTGGCCTCTGCCGTATGATTCCCATGAGGATACTAGTTCTGCCATGCGGACACCTTCTATGCCAGTCGTGCCACGCAGCCAACTACCAAAGAGGCGGTGGGCGGTGTCCATTGGATCAAGAACCGTTCGAGGAAGCCGAATGTGACAGCTATCATTTGCCTACCAGAGTAGCGAATGCCTTTAAGGTGACAAAATGGGTCCGGTCGTAGTTTGGGAAAATTCTTTGATTACGTCATTTGCACTGCTGAATTTTTGCGGGCTAATGCCATCAAAGGCTGGCCGTTTCGTGTATGCGAACTCGTATGCTTAGTAACCACCGTAAACGCTTATCATAATGTTAGTTTTTCATGCATATTTTAAGTCGAGCTATTAAATTACAATGCACGAGAACCAGGAGACAGAATGTTGCAGCATTGAGCGTATTATGTCACAGCTTCTGGTGGATATCGCTAAGTCGAAATGGGCCTATTTAGTCGTTCGTTCCAAGCATGTTATTTCGCATGTTTAATCCCCTGTGCAAATGACTTTCAATTTCGCGACGCCTTTTAAGAATTTTACAATAGATTCATGATTAACGAGTGGTCGACGACCTAAAAACATTGCAGCGTGAAATTATATATCCTCACGATATGCTTTAAAGTGCTCTACCCCTTCCGGCTCTAAGTCATGGAGTAAAACTTGACGTACGGCCAATGTGTCCCTACATCAACTACAGGTCAGGGTTCACTACCAGACAGGAGGTGATTGTGCGCACCCCAAAGTGTGTCCTAACTCAGTCTAGTGAATAGAACATCACTTCTATTTTCTTATTTATTTGATGACCAGTTGCCTATTGCTCGTTTAATTAAACGAAGGTTCTTGTGGGTCTGGGCATCTGGCAAGCGCTGCCTGTATATTCTAAGCCTTTCACGCACATCGGGTTTTATGTCCATTTGGTTGCCACGCTTGCTTGCTTGCTTGCCACGCGGAAGGCCTGCGTTTGATTCACGCTCGGAGCCATGGCCTTTATAATTGCATTGATCGTCATTCTTGGCTTGCGGAAAGCACCGGTTTCTCGTTCAGAAACAGTGACTCCGACTGCGGATTTCCGTGAAACGGGCTCATTAACGCTATCGCGTTAATATAGTAAGTAATCGTAACAGCAGCAGAACGAATTTACCTAAAAGCTTCTTCTGCGTTACTTCACTAATATATATGAAGTATCAAAGGCCCTTAAACTGCATGCGTTAAATTTACGATGAAAATATGCGAAGTTACAGATATCTGTAAAATTGCTCACAAGAAAAGAAGTAACACTAAATGTGACACTGGTGACCAGCCACTGCAGAGACGTCATATTATGAAACGTTTTGTCAGCATACTTTCCATAAAGCGTCATGCGCAGGCCAGACATTGTATTCAGGTAAACGTTATCTACTTTTTTCTACCTAAGGCTTTAAATAACAGTCAGATCATTAGAAAAAGATTTAGGCGCCAAAAAATCAGTTCTGGTGTTTTGAGTAAGCTTTAAAGGAATATCGAAATCTATTTCCTTATAAACCTTCCACACAGCTGCAGCCGTTCTTTTTTAAAAAGAGAGAGAAAAAAAACAGTAGACCAATTCCTAGCTTCTCATCTCGATAGAGTGAAATTCGAAACTATCAGAGAAAAAATGTTGTCCACGTCACGCTGTGAGGAGATAGCACAGATCTGCTAAAGAGATTCCTTTCATTTGTTTCTTTTTCTTTCTCCTGCAACGAAGGCTCATTGCTGGAACGAAGCGCATGGATGCGGCTTTGAGGGAACCATGGAAGATATGCTGGTACACTACGAGTACGAATGCACGTTCCACACCGTGGAGTGTTTGCGATGCGGCGAGGAAGTCCTACACAGGGAACTGGCAATGCACTACGTGGCCGGATGCAGTGCCGCTACTTCTTCAGCCCGCGCAGGAAACACGTCCTCAGATTCTCAAGCATTGACCCTTGAAGGCGTGACGGTTTCTTTCGAAAATCTGAAAGCGCTGTTGAGGGACGCCAGTCACGAGCAGCTGCTACCTGTGATTCAGAGTGAAATGAATGAACTGATTGAACAGATCAGGGACCAGGAGCGCCGGTCGGAAGTGATCACTCACGCTGTCGCGGCACCTGCAACGTCAGCGGCAGCTCAAGTCGCAGCACCGGGAGTCTTTCGACCTCGTTGCAGGAAGGAACTTCTCGGCAGAATCCGACCGTGGAAGCAAGTTCGTCATCGACATCCCGGTCCCGCTCGAACAGGAAGTCGAAACGTCCAAAGGCGGAACCCCTTGTGGCCCTGCCGCGAGATGTTCTTCAAGCCATGCGCAAAACATCCTCGCAAGATTATCCTCAGCACGCCATTACTAATACGTTTCCGGGTGTTCAATGTCATTTAGAGTTAATCGGACCGTTGTCGTCGACAGTTACATGGAGGGAAGTGGTTGGAACCGTGAAATATGTTCTGACACTTGCAAATTTTCTCCCCTCTTGGCCATCCATCGAACCCAAGTTTCCTAATATCACTGTGTTGCACACGAGAGATGCCTACTTTACAGTTGAAATCTACTGTCTTAATCGTGTTTCTTGCAATCTTTTTGTGAAAACCACGTTTCATGGGAAGCGCCGAGACTCTGGGTGTCCGCCGCCTGTTTTCGTCGTCAAGGCGTACAATCTGAGAACAGGGCAAATTGCTTCAATGTGGGAGTCTCCAGAGGTATGGGAGTGTGAGCACGATAGACATTCATGGGCACATCGTCGCCACCGATACGGCACAAACATTTCGCTGAATAACATGGGCAGCCCAGCAGACGGTGTCATGATCGAAATTGAGCTCTGCCGTCAATGAAAAAGCGCACGTGGGTCAGTGGAGTGCCTAGAGTTTCGCTTTAATGTGCGAGTGTTTCTTGTTCCTTTTTCTTTGGATGACTAGTGGTATAAGAGTGCATGCCGCAGCGCCACATAAACATCAAACCTAGTGTCTTTCAGGCATTACGCGCGTAAATACTGCACTGCTTACCCTCATCTCCGTTTTTTGAGTGCGTGTGACACAAAGTGAGTGGATAAGGGCTAGGTAGGCGAGTTGGTTAAGGGTTCACAATGATGTATTACGGCAGCGCGGTAACGAATACAAAGGACAAGATAAGACAGGACATGCACTGTACTCACAACTAAACTTTTTATTGAAAGAACGCCCTTATATGCAGCCAGCATCGTCTCGTAAAAAAGAAAAAAAAATTGTCACAGAGGGTGCCAAGCAAACCACATCAAGATGATAACAGCAGGTGGCAAATGGCCTGGTAATAAACGTACGCGATAAACACGAGACACACGTGTTGAAGATGTACTCAAATTATTTTTCAGCGGGTTACAGATGCTTGGCTGACGCATTTGTTTTTTAATCTGGTGATGTGAAAGGCTTCAATTAATCATATTGTTATTCTTTTGTGATTTCGTGAAATGACAGTGGTATCAATAAAATGGGGATTGCATCCACACGAAAGACAATGATTGGCCAGATGGTAGGTGGTGGCATTAGAGGCATTTCTAGTATACAGGGCCTTTCTCCGTGTTTCGACGTCCGATTACAAGACCAAATTAAGCCAGCTTGGCGTCACTCTTTGTCATATGTGTGTGCAAAGCGCGAACTGCGTCGTCGTACAGAAGAAAAGGTGTGTGCCCGGGGGAAGTCCAGTCCCTTTTCGGTGGCTTAACACCATGGTTAGGTCATTCCCATCGGATCTGCCGCATCGTTTCATCAGAAATGTGGCGGCAAGCTCGTTTCTACAAAGACCTGCTTAGGGTGGCGAGTTACAAGGACCGAGATGACACTGGAGGACAGCGACAGTTTCGTGAGTGGCGTCGTACGGCAGAACGTACCACAAAATTCCTTTGGTCACAACTTCGACCACGTCCACCTATGAAGGCCAAGGCAAGTCCACCCCAAAACAAAGTGTTGGTGCTTGGTGATCGCAGTGTACCGCGACGACAGCTTCGAGTGCTTCAAAACGGCCCCAAGTTCGCCACTGAACCCTTTATCTCTCCTCCAGAAAAAATAGCCTGTGGCTGTAGTTTGCTGCACTTCATTGTTTTTTCTTCGATCACTACCATCACCTTCTTCAGCAGATCCTCATAACTTGCAAGTGAGTGTTACCACTCACTCTCAATGAAAGCGCCGTTGTAAGCACATGTCGGATAGCTTGAATTCTGTACTCGCGGCTGTTCATCTTCAATATTGTTTCAGTCACAGATTGTGGGTGAGGGACAGGAATAACATTTATTGAAAAAATCACAGCATATCCACGGAGTGAATGATGATGAGTGGGCGAAGCTCCGGAGGTTCATTGGTAAACCGTGAATCTGGCGTGAATTTCGCCCAGTACATCATCAAAGACGTGACAAACACTATGTGTATATATACAAGAAATTTATATTTTATTCGTGAGCCGTGATTTTCCGTTTTGTTTTCGTTTCTTCGTTGGTCGTGGTTACCGTTTACATAAGCCGTGGCTTCCGTTCCCCCCTTCATTATAACGGCTTTATGGTCGGTGAAATGGGGGGGAGAGCGGTTCCTGGGTGGGTCGTAGTCGAAAGTTTGCAAAGACGAGATCGATGCAGGTTGCTCGGATGGTGGTTGGTTGCATGTGCTCAAACGATATGCATGTGAGACCATATCACAATGCCATGTGTTGTATGGCATCGCGATCGTCATCGTCATCAGCGTCATCGTTATGACGCATAGTGGGTACATTCCATGTGCTGTGCCGTGATGGCAGCGTCATCGTCATCGCACAGGGGTGGCTACGACGACAGCGACGCAGGACGCCAGATTAGCCTATGCCCAAAGGAGCTTCGCCCCTAAAAGGAAAGACTTATAGCGGCCCTTATGCATTCGGCTAAGACATCTCAAAGGCGAAAGCCATCTTCGTTTCTGATTCGATGCATTCATTCCTCCCTCGCACCTCTCCGAAAGCTTCCTGCCCCTCACGTGGCTTTGCACTGTCGCCAGGGTGGGAGGCAATGAGAGCTTCGTGTACCATACCTGCTATTGCACTGGCGTCGTGATCGGCTCACCTGTGCATCAGCGACGATGTCGAGTGATTACGGCATCACGCGACGTCTCGTTATGTGACGTCACGGTGATGTCACCAATTTTGGTTATATGTGACGTCATAGAGCAGTGCTGAGTAGTGAGACTTACCCAATTTCTTTGGCACATACCCGCTTATGAATCGTGACATGGCATACAACTTACGGCCAGCCTAAACCGATTTGCTTTTAAAAGGCATTTTGATTTAATCGAGTTCGATAGAGCCGGGTTTGATTGTATACACCGAAGTACTTTACAGGTGAAAGATTATGACACAGCGACCCACGAGCACAATTACACGGAAGCTAAACTGACGTTACCCTATAAAAGAGAAACCATAGAGGCGAGATACACTTACATTTGGGAGCACCATCGCTCCGCTAGTGCGGATATGCCACCCGCAAGGTATATGTCGGGGGGTCTCGAACACGCGGCCCGTGGCTTCACAAGGAATAGAGGTTTGTGAAAGGTACTCCGATTATTTTCTCGCCTATTGCGATTATTAGCGCTTTGTTCGGGAAAGCTAGAGAGACGGGACTTGTCTCACGCATTTTTAACACGAAAGTGCTTTATGGCGAGGTCCACCACAGCTCCACTGGCGTATTTCCGTCACGTATATGGCGTTGTAAAATATAGATTGTGAGGGGTCCGTACAAAAGTTTCGCCCTTATTTATACGGCCGGCATTTCACAATCATCCCTGACCATCATGCTCTGTGTTGGTTATCGTCTCTCAAGAATTTGCCGGGATGCCTTGGCCATTGGGTGTTGCGTTTGCAGGAGTATGACTACCGCGTCACATATAGACCGGGTCGGCAACACCAAGATGCCGACGCTTTGTCGCGCTGCCCGCTCTCGCCAAGCGCCCAAATGTCGCCTTCCATCATCAAGCTAGCGAAACGGCCGCGAGCGTGTCATGAGCGTGGCATGCAAGTCATGTTGCACATGACTTGTCATGATTTCCATATTACCACTTGGCATTTACGTTCGTCATACAGTCACGTCACGCAATATGTATACGGTCAGGCAATATGGATTGCTTGAACATGCAAATGAAAGCTGGCGTGAATGCGAAGGAAATGTCGGGTTTTTTTAAGGAAGAGCTTGATCAGCCTGTCACAACGCAAGATATTGAACGCGCCCACAGACTAGGAAAGTACTGTGACGGTAGACACCGACCGATTATCATCTCATTTTCTATATTTAAAGTTAAAGAGAAAATTTTGTGTTCCAGATCTAAGTTGAAGGATAAAGATTATGTAATTCGCGAGGATTTCTCTCCCGCTACCAGGCGTGCGCGCTCTAGACTGACTAAGTATGCTCAAGGTCTCAAACTTCCTTTCAAACTGCGCTTAGATAAACTTCATATGGGAAATAAAACGTTTTTTTTTTATGACAGAACTGAAGACAAGGTGACGGAACTCAAGAGATAGCTACGCGGCAAGCAACTTGTTAACCAAAAAGCCGCAAGTGCGACTCCTAAATATGTCCCTTCTCGTAACCTCTCTTTAACTATATTGCTGGTTAACTGCCGCAGCCTGAAAAATAAGGTGGATGAATTCGCTGCTTTGCTGTCTGCTACGAAACCTTCCATTGTAGTTGGAACAGAATCTGGGTTCCATGAATCCATTGCAAATTTTGAAGTTTTTCCACGTGGTTACGATGTTTACCGATCTGATAGAAACACACAAGGTGGCGGTGTTTTCATTTTTATTAATGAACTTCTCCAGAGTGGTGAACTGTCCGCTACTTTTCATCATTCTGAGTCCGTTTGGTGCAAGGTCCGGCTGAACAATGGAAAGTGCTTTGCAGTTGGTTCATTCTACCGACCTCCCAGCTCAACTAACCCTGAATCATTCGCCGAGTTATCACAATTTTTTGAGTACCATAAACTGCGTCTGCCATCAATATCATAAATATGCCTCTAGTAGCCTGGCAGAATGGTAAACCCGAGTTCTCCGACTCTAGTTCACTATCCTGTTCTTTCTCAGAACTTGCCATGACTAATGATCTCACCGAATTCGTTTCTGAGTGCACGAGACAAGGTCATTCTTCTGCTAGCATTCTGGTTTTGATTTTTGCTAACTCTGAGTCGTTGCTCATTGATGTAGTTGTAATCTGAGGTATTAGGGACCACGACTACGTCGTTGGCATTTGCAATATTACATCTCTAAGAGCAGCACACAAACTACCCCGAAAAGTATATTATTATGACCGAGGTGATTTCGCATCGTTATCTCACGAACTTTGTCGTTTTTATCCAGATTTTTGTGAACTCTCCCAGTCACTCAACATTAATGAATTGTGGTCTGCTTTTGGTGATAAACTCATGACCTTAGGTAAAGAATACATTCCTTCCAAACTCTTAACAAGTCGTCGCCGTAATGACAAACCATGTTTTAACAAGGAAATTCGAACTTCAATTAGCATAAAACGCCGCCTTTATGCCACGTATTTAAAAAATCGCAAATAGTGTTTATGAAGAAATGCGTAACTTAGGCAACAAAAGCAAACATACCATTAAAATGAAAAAAAAAACAGATATACATTTCTTCGCTAGATGTAAGGCTCAAAGATAATCCCAAAGAATTGTGCAAATTTATTATTGTTAACGGCCAAAGAGGTGAACGCGACACCCACTCTATTAGTCGACGGTCAAACATCCTTTGATGATTACGAGAAGGCTTGCGCTTTTAATTCCTATTTTAAATCAGTGTTTTCTAACATGTGCACTAATCAACCTCCTGAAACGCAAGATCTACCCTACGAGAATATGCCCATGATTACTACAACGTATAATGGTGTTCCTAAGCTGCTTACTCACCCAAAAAAAATTACACCATCTCCCGCTAAAGGGAACCATGTGTAGATGCGAAGCAGCGGACGCTAACGCTTACACTGGCGGCGGCGTTGACGCTGGCGCTCATCACAGCGTTTCGCAGGAGAGAAACCTGGGTAGGCCGAAAGCACGCAGTGATGGACCGGAGTTTCCTACTGAAACATGCCAATCGCTGCTAATGGGCAATGAGAGCCAGAAGAATCCGATTGGACACAGAGACCCGCAGTCCACTTTTAGTTAACGCGCACGCTGCGAATTTTTATTGTTTAACAACGCACAGGAGAAATCTCCCAGTAGCACTACCTTGCAGGTAAAGATCCAGTGCCTATATATACGGGGCGGCCAGTGAGCGGTTGTGCAGCGCGAGCAGTCGGTTTTTAAGTGCGAAGCATTTCTTTGCGCACTGTAAGCACTTTTGCGTTTCTATCTACGTATCTATCTATCTATCTGTCTATCTATATATCTATCTAGCCGCCTACGTCTGGGTGCTCTCGTGATGGCCTCCTTAACTTGGGGTAGACCAAAATTTGTATGGGAGGGTAAAATGTATTGACGAATATGTCTGGCTGGTCATGACATGAATATCGTGAAAATCCTGTGGCGTACGTCGTCAAACTCATTTCTCCAGACACGTGTGGCTCATAGCCGTATACCACGGGCAGCGGAATGCGGGTATGCGCCATATGACTTTGACAATTTATATCTACCCAGGAACGGCGAGGACAGGCATTGGTAATTTAAATACGAAAGCGTTAAGAGAAACTGGCATTGGTGGCGCCGACGCGAGGAATACAAAGCATAGAAATCAGAGTCCCAGCAGGAATCGAACCCAAGCATTCTGCGTGGCAATCAAGCACTCTACCACAGAGCCACGTCAGGTCTCGAAAGTGCTTTGGAAGAACACCCTATGCAGGCGTAATGTTGGTGAAACGTATATTGTGGTTGCAGTGCTGGCTATGCAACTTTATAAACATTACATACGCACTCCTATGACGAAGGAGTCATGCCGGGTTAACGTCAGTTGTATACTTAAGCGCCATTCACTGAACTTGGTTTACTTAACACTATCCAGGGCTACCATCCTTGCAAGCACAAGGTCCACATAGCAGCTTACGGCTTCTGGTGTTGGCAATACCCATGTTTCTATTGGTATCGTTACACAAGTGTAAACAACTGGTTGTACGCAACATTTGCGACTGTTCAACATATCTGTGCGTGCAACATTTGTACATATTTCACAACGCCATTTCATAACGTTTCGCTCAATAAAAAAATTACAACCCAGTCACCTTACCTCCGGATGCTTCGCATAACATCGATTCCCATGGCACTTAGTATCTGCCTAATTTTTTCAAACAAGAAACTCGCAAGCAGATGCTGCCTGCGTCGGCGTTGCGAGGCGAGAGAGCGGGAGAACGCGCATGCGCAGTGGGAGGATGGACGCCGCGGGCAGGGATGCCTAGAGGAGAGAGAGGGGGAGAGGAGGTTTTTTTTGTATTTTTTAAAGGGTGTGCGCATGTGCAGTAAGGGTGGTCAGGACGCACATCACCACCACCGGATTGAACTCGGCCTTAAGCTGCTTCGCATCTAAAATAATTCATCTGGAGGCCCTGACGGCATACCAACCAAGGTAATCAAGGCATGCACTCAGGAAATTACCAATTGTTTAGTCGTCTTGTACAATAAATCTCTACACAGCAGTTCAGTTCCAACCCAATGGAAAGCAGCAGCTGTTGTTCCCATTCATAAAAGTGGTCCCAAACATTCTATACAGAACTACAGACCAATATCGCTTACATCTGTTAGCTGCAAAAACATTAGAACATATAATTTACAGTGCTGTGATGAAACACCTCCAAAACAGTAGTTTCTTTTCATACCCTCAACATGGTTTTGGGGCTGGCTTGTCCTGTACAACGCAATTGGTTGAATTTTGCCATTATCTGTTTTACTCCTATGATTCTAGATTTCAAGTAGACTGCATTTTTTTGGATGTCAGAATGGCTTTCGATACTGTTCCCCATGATTTGTTATTGTATAAATTACCGTCTCTCTGTATTCATACTCTATAGTCGATTGGATTAGAAATTAGCTTTCCGGAAGGACACAGCATGCTTTGATTCTTGGTGTTAAATCAACTGAAACAACCGTTACCTCAGGCGTGCCACAGGGATCTGTTTTAGGACCTTTGTTATTTCTTGGTTTACATCAATGATATCGGCAGGGTCTACAACGCAATGTCAGATTATATCCAGATGACTGCGTAATTTACACGAACATAACAAACGAACGCGATGCTAATAGTCTGCAAACCGATATAAACACAATTCAAAGTTGGTGTTCCAAACGGTGTATCTCTTTGAACAGTCCCTGTGAAATCAGACTATTATTTGGATCATATATCTCTTGAACGGGTGCAACATTATAAGTATCTTGGGGTTTATTTTTCAGAAAATCTGACCTGGACTAGACACATTGAACATGTCGCCTTAAAATCTTCTTGTATGCTTAATCTCATTAGACGCAATTTTTACAATGCCCCCTAAAGCGTTAAAGAACAACTATATAATATGTATGTTCGTCCAATACTTGAGTATGGTTCCGCAGCATGGCACCCCGACACCTCGTGTCATATTGATAAACTTGAATGTATCCAGAATCGCGCAGCCAGGTTTGTCACTGATAATTTCATGTATAAAAGCAGCATTTCATTAATTAAAGACAACATTGGTTGGAAAACCCTAGCTCAACGCCGCCTAACAATGAAATTGGAACCTTTTTTTTCCGAATTTACTCCGATCTCACAGGAATGAATAGAAACTTGTACATATGCCCCCTCACTTCATCTCTAACGTTGTGATCATGAGTATAAGGTTCTGGAAATGCGCTGCCGCATGAATGTATTTCAATGTTCTTTTTTTCCTCACACCTCCATGCAATGGAACAGACTTCCTAGGGGTATATCTAATTGTAAAACATTATCGCAATTCCAATCGCTTTTACATTCTAATCTCCCGTGAGCTAGCTACCTGTCTCCTTGCTTTTACTGATACCTTTTTTTTTGCTTCGTTTCTTTTCTTGATGGAATTGTACCTGCATGCAAGATGATTGACTCGTTCATATGTGCTGCCACTTTTCTATGCTGTGTCCACCGCATTGTAATTAGATCATATTTGTCGGTGAATTAACATATATTTTGCTATGTAACTATTTTTTCCTGAATTGCCCCCCCTGCAATAATGCTCTCGTGGCGCTGCAGGCACTTGTATAAATAAATAAAATAAATAAATAAAATTTGGTGTATATCTAGCTAGCGAAACGGCAGCAAGCGTGTCATGAGCGTGACATGCAAGTCATGTTGCACATGACATGTCATGATTTCCATATTACCGCTTGGCATTTATGTTCGTGGTACATTCACGTCACGAAATACCAAATTTGGTATATGGCCATTAGCGTAACGGCCGTCAGTGCATCATGAGCTTGGCATGTAAATCATGTTGTACATGACATGCATGTCATGATTTTCATATTACCACCTGTCATTTATGTTGTTCAGGCACAAATGTCTCATCGTACCAATTTTCGCATATATCAAGTTAACAAAACGGCCTTAGGAACACTACGGCCATGGCATGTAAATAATATTTTTCATGAGTAGTTGTTCATGATTTTCATTATATGAGCAGTCACTCATGTTAGTCATACAGTAATGTTACGCCATACAAATTTTGGTATAAATCCCATTAACGATACGGCCAGGAGAGCACAAAGTCGTGGGTGGCTAGATGGATAGATAGATAGATAGATAGATAGATAGATAGATAGATAGATAGATAGATAGATAGATAGATAGATAGATAGATAGATAGATAGATAGATAGATAGATAGATAGATAGATACGCTTAAACTCGCTGAAGTTCGCTAAGAAATTCTTCGCATTTTATATGCAAGCCTCATGCGCGCTGCTCCGATGGGTGGTGGCTGGCCTCCGCCGCTCCGCGCGGCGTCGCCGCGGCCGCCAGGGAGATTGGTTGAAATTCACGAATAGATAGATAGATAGATAGATAGATAGATAGATAGATAGATAGATAGATAGATAGATAGATAGATAGCGTTTTCTTCATCGCGCCATATGTCTCCCGGTCATATGTGACGTCATCGGCTGCACCATTCAGCGTCCGGCGCTGGACTCTGACGTGGTCGGCAAAAGGCTTAAATACCGTGGATCTGGCTTCCCTCGTCAGTGGGCAAGACGGCAGCAGCACCGGCAGGATGCTAAACCACGCCTTGTTTTTTGCGCAGGTACCGTAGTGTGATTATGCCCATTGATTTAGATCAGATGATCGTTGTTTACTGCTGCTCTCTTGCCCAAAGAGCTTTTTGTCTGTTATTACAAGTGCATTTTATTGTGTAAGTAGGCTTGTACTTAGCGGTGATGTTGAGTTAAGCCCTGGCCCCTCTAAGCCAACGAAAACGGTGACATGTAGCAGCACAGCCGAGTCCGATAACAGCCAAAGCAATATCTCTGATATGCTGAGGGAACTGTTGGCTGAATAGAAGCAGATTGCTCGAGATATTGCAGCTATCAAGTCTTTTCAACACACTGTCAACAAGCATTTCGACGCCTTGGAATCCCGTGTAAGCCCCCCTTGAGAAAACTGTCGCCGATCCGGTTGTTCCATCCGGCCAATTCTCCTCTGACATAAGCTCCTTATCTCGAGCTATCTCGGACTTGGCGAGAAAGAACGATGACCTTGAAAATCGTTCCAGGCATAACAACATAATTATACATGGAATAGTTGAAACGGGTTGTGATAACACTGATACGCTTTTGGCAAAGGTAAACCAAAATTTCGCAGAAAAACTTGAAGTTCCATTCCCGTCTATTGAGCGCTGTCACAGAATTGGCACCAGACGTGAAGGTCGATCACGCCCAGTTATATTGCGAATACTGAATTTCAGCGACAAGGCTGAAATAATGAAAACTGTATCAAAACTTAAAGGAACAAAATTTTTCATCACTCAAGACTTTTCAGCTAAAGTGCGAGCCACTCGTAAAAAACTTTGGGCAGCGACTTCTTCGTTTCGTGACCGTGGTTCTGTGGTGAAATTACGTTACGACCATGTTTTTATAGACGGTGTCCACTGCAGTTGGGATGACGCTTCAAACTCCCTAGTGAACGACTCGGGTCTCTGTGTGAACACCTCATTGAACAATTCCAACGCCCTGTTAGACACACTCCCAGCTGCATCGTCTTCAGCATGACAGGTTCATGACTCATGCAATGCTACTTTCCTATACCTTAATGCAAGAAGTTTAGTCAATAGGTTCCCGCAGTTCCTTTCTCTTGTAACAGCTTATGCCCCCCACTTTTGTTGGTGTTAGTGAGACTTGGCTTCATGATCAAATATTTGACTCTGAATTCACAACACCCGGTTACGTAGCTGTCCGAACAGACCGTCAAACCCGCAAGCGTGGAGGAGTTGCCCTTTTTGTAAAATCAGATCTAAAGTTTCTGTCATTCCTCCCCCAGGAGAGTTCGAATCCGTCTGGTGTAAACTGTACATAGCCAATCAACCTATTATAGTCTGTTTTTTTATCACCAACCTGGCTCATCACCTGACAACTTCTCGCTTCTTGCTGATTACATGAACATGCACAATGTTCATGCATGTAGCCTAATCCGAATGGGCGACTTTAATACGCCGGATATTCATTTGCCCTCCCTTTCTTACCGTGGTTCTTCAGGTAACAAGCTGGTTAACTTTTCGTTGTCTTTCGGGCTTACGCAAATAATTAATGGTGCCACAAGACTCGATGCATGCCTTGACCTGGTTTTCTTTAGTGCAGATCTTGTTGATAAGCTCTCTGAATGCGAAATAACTGACGGGATCTCCGATCACAAAACAGTGCTCATATCTTTCAAATGCCCAGTCGGCAGGCCACACATTGCCGTTCAAACGTTTTTCGACTCCAATCACTGTGATGATACATCCATTCTTGAAACTTTATGTGGAACCATTCGTTTTGCTAAGCAAAGACTGTGACGTAAACACACTTCTTAGACAGTTTGAGAACCTTGTACATTTATGTATTCATCGATTTGTTCCCATTAAAAGCAAAAAAAAAAGAAATCGCGCGATTCCTTGGATGAACAGAGAGATATTGCAGTTATCTCGCCGAGTTAGGCGCCTCAGGCGCTCTAAATCCATTGATGACCCCAATGCCAATGCCAGAATTACGTCCGCCAAGGAGGAACTTAAGCAGAAGACAAAGCTTGCCAGGGACTTTTAGATGTGAAGCATCTTATGGCGAAGCTTAATCCGGTGGTGGTGGTGGTGGTGTGCCGCGTGCCCACCCTTACTGCGCATGCGCAGACCCTTTCAAAAAATAAAAAATAAAAAAAACCTCCTCTCCCCCTCTCTCTCCTCTAGGCATCCCTCCCCGCGGCAACCACACCCTCACTGCGCATGCACCTCCCCTCCTCTCTCTCCTCTACACTCCCCCCCCTCTCCCCCTCTCGGCATCCCTGCCCGCGGCGTCCACACTCCCACTGCGCATGCGCGTCCCCCCCCTCTCCCTCCTCTCCTACGCTCCCCCCCTCTCTCGACTCGCGACGCAGACGCAGGCAGCGTCTGCTAGCGAGTTTCTTGGTTGAAAAAACCGACTTCTCGCGCTGCACAACCGTTCACTGGCCATCCCGTATATATTACAGTGGATCTTGACCTCCAAGATGGTGCCGGTGGCAGATTTCTCCTGTGCGTTGTTGAACAATACAATTTCACAGCGTGCGCGTTAACTAAATGCGCACTGCGGGCCTCTGTGTTTAGTCGGAGTCTTCTGTCTCTCATTGCCCATTAGCAGAGATTGGCATGTTCCAGCAGGAAACACCTCTCCATCACTACGTGCTTTGCGCCTCCCCAGGTTTCTCTCCTGCGCAACGCCGCGATGAGCGCCAGCGACAACGCCGCCGCCAGTGTAAGCGTTAGCGCCCGCTGTTTCACATCTACACATGGTTCCCTTTAGCGGGAGATGGTGTAATTTTTTTTATGGCTTCGAGGTATCGGCGCTGCTAAGAAATAACCCGCGAACATTTTGGCGTTCAGTCATGCCCGTTACTGATTCTGCATCTTCATTTACTATAAACGGTGAAAGTGTAAATGACCCTGTGCGCATATCGAATGCATTCAACACATATTTCCATTCTGTCTACGCGCGTGATTCCCAGTCATATCCGGCTTTTGATATGAATTCAGATCATGCTATTGAAGATATTACAATTAGTGTTAATGCTGTTCTCAATTTGATTTCTAAGCTAGACGTAAAAAAATCTAGTGGTTCAGATGATGTTCCGAACTCTTTTTTATGGCGTTATTGCCAATGGACATCTCGTTACCTTCCTATTGTGTTTATGAAATCTTTGGAAAGTAGTACCGTTCCTTCATCTTGGAAGCTTGCAAGAGTAATAACTTTGTATAAATCAGGGAGCAAGACTGACATAAGTAATTATAGAACAATTTGTTTAACTCCCTATCCATGCAAAATGCTGGAGCGTATAATCTACAAACACATAATGAATTTCCTTGAGTCAAACCATATTCTAACTAATGCTCAGCACGACTTCAGAAGTGCTATCAGCACATTCACAAAACTAACCGAATTCACTCACGACATTGCTTACATTTAGACCAGGGCAATCAAATCGACGAACTTTTTATTGATTTCGCTAAGGCCTTCGACACGGTACTGCATTCTCATCTTTTGTATAAACTACACATCATCCTGAAAAATTACCGTCTGGTCGATTGGATCGCTAGTTTTCTTCATAATCACTCTCAGTTTGTCGACTTCAGTTTCACAAAGTCAGCAGTTCTAGATGTAGGTTCCGGGGTTCCACAAGGGTCTGTCCTGGGCGCCTTATTATTTTTAATGTACATTAATGATCTGGAAGAAAGTGTCTCCTCGAACATTCACCTTTACGCAGACGACTGTGCTTTATATGACGTGATTGTTTCCGCAGCTGACCAGAAGCGTTTGAACGATTCTTTTAACTCCTTTTGTGTTTGGTGTCAGAAGTGGAAAATGAATATTAATTTTAAAAAACAGTTTTTTTTTTGTCGTTTACCAAAAAAGTAAATCCGGTTGAGGGAACATACTCTGTCAACGGTTCCTCTTGAACCAGGGATGTGCCAGGGTTATGCCGATATTTTTTTTCTTGGGCCCTTCTCCCTACCACCGCCTTTCCCATACCCAACAAATCATCTGGAGGCGACTCCAAACCCGAACTCTTCGCACCCCCCCAAGTCCTTTCCCACTTCCGCCCCATTTCTCAGAGTGCACACTCTGTGGAGAATCACCCGCCACCCTAGATCACATTCTCTTTGGCTGCCCTGCCGATCCTCCCCCGCAGGGGCTGCCCGCCATCAGTACATGGGAGGAATGGGAGGCCCTCCTTGCGTCACAGGACCTGGACGTCGCAGGACCTGTGCGAACCGGGGTGACAGTGCCTTGGCCCTGCGTGGTCTGCACATACAGGCGCAATGTGAGGGCCGTGCGGTGGCCCAGGGCTCGTAAAGGGCCCAAACTCACTCGTCTAATAAAGTTTTTCCTCCTCCTCCTCTGGCTACTCTATTAGGCAAAAATATGATCTCACCACAACTCCCTTTACCGTCCGCCATTATTGCCTGAAGTATTCACCCTTTCCTTGCACCATAGTTGAGTGGAGTAAACTAACAAATGCGATTGTTTCAGCACCCTTACTGTCATTGTTTTTATCGGAATCAGAATGTGCACTTACCATATTAATTGTCTTGGATACCGCTGTACATGCTTGCATATTTGTGATCTTCTATTTTTTACTGTATCTTTCTTGCCCGGGGAAGTTTGTATCTGTCCTACAGATTGTATAACCTGTATCTATTTTATGTTGAGCCACTTGCCATTTGTTCAAGACTAAATTCATGTACCACCCTGCTAAAATCACCGAATGGTGCTTGCAGTACCTGGAAATAAATAATAATGATAATTGCTGCGCTCTCGTTTCCTGAAATCGTAGCTCTGATGGTGTCCGATCGTTTATGCTTCCAAAAAAAGATGAAAATCGGAGGCTCTTTCGAATCGAAATATTCGTGTGTGCGCGTGGACAGTGCATGTGTGGGAGCGCGCGCATGTGTGTCTATGTGTGTGTGTGTGTACGCGCGTGTGTGTGCTTGTGAGTGAACGCACAAACGTGCACATACAAACACCCGAGCGCACACACGCAGGCACACACACTCGCGCGTTGCCGTGCACAGGCACACGCGCGTATGCACACTATCGGCTTCCCAATCGATAGCTTGCTTTCGCTTCTCGGCGGAGAGCTTGTTAACGAGATTGTTAGCGCTGTAGTGTTAAAAAGGGCCGCACGTTCCCATTAGGACGAAGCGGCCGGGAGTCCGCGTGCACAGCTTCATCAGTTCGTATGTTGATATTTTTGAATGTCATCGCACATCTAATGCTGTTCATGCTTTTCTTATCAGTTGAATTCGAAAGTTACTGCACCATCTCACCTTCACAATTTGTTTAGCGGCGCTATAGTTCACGCGAGAACAGTGCGAAAGCAAGCTAGGCTGGGCAGCCGTCACGGCTAGTGGTGTAAAGATGGCGAACGGAGCCGAAGTGGGGTTTCACGGAGCCGCGATGATGACGTGGCCGCCGTCATTGCCGCGCCATGACATCAGTGCCCCACCCATTCGCCTAGACTATGTTTTTATAGGGCTCCGATGCAAACACAAGGAAGGCTCCCTCTTACGGGTGGACACTGGCATCGACCGCAGCCCGGACCCCCTCGACCAGAGCCCGTTGGGATCTCAGACCAGAGCAGCCGAGCAGAGCTGCCGCGCAGTCCTCCCGAAAAGGTCTGGGTAGCAGGGTTATGTTACGGGTTTGATGACACGCCCTCACCATGGGTAAAATGTCGCAGTAATTTTCCACTTCCCCGTGCAAGCGTGGTCGAAGCGTTTAACGATTGCCGGGCACAAGAGAGTTTCGGTATAAAGACGACGGAGGATTCGCTCCTCTGCTTTCGTGAGGCGCTTACAGTATATGGCAGGGGTCTCAAACACGCGGCCCGCGAGGCTCTTGGTTGCGGCCCGCGACCCGCACAGGACTGTCTTCGATGAGCAGGGCCGTTAAGGTTGCGAATGCTGTTAAACTAGATATTTTATTTAATGCAAAAACTCATAAACCGGGCATTGCCTTCAGAAGCATAGTGTCGGAGAGAGGTACATGGCAGTATGTTGTTTCTGGTTTTCTTCAGAAGCACCTTGCGTGGTTGGATTATGATGATCTGTTTCTTGTGCCCAGTTCAGAGGCTGTCGTGACGTTTCTGCAGCATAATAATCCGAAGACATGCAATGGATTTAGCATGGATGTCGAAGACCTGTACTACGCCATGCCGCAAGAAGAGATCATGACCGCTGTCAAGTCGTGTATCACACAGGACAATGACGAGGTCAAGTTCGTTGATAGGACTGCGATGTTAGTGAACAGTTTCATGGAACTTCTGTTGATTTACTTGCAATCAACTTTTGTGAGCGTTAACAATGAAATCTTTGTTCAAAAGAGCGGTATTTGCATCGGCTCTCGCGTTACCCCAGTACTTAGCAATACTTTCTTAAGTGAAGTCGACAGGATTATTCGGGAAAGTTTAGATGGCTTTGCGGTCAAGGTATTTCGGTACGTTGACGATTACCTAATCATTTGTGAAGTGGTCGAGCACCAAGTTTAGCTATATATTTTCTGTTCAAGCAATAAAGCTTTCAGTTGTGAGTAAGCGCTTGTGTTGTTCACTTACTTGTCTTCGTCTTTTTTTGCGCTACTATTACGCCAGTATGAATCAGTACCAACTAGCTCGCCTTTCCATTTCGGTTTACAAAAAAAGACGGCAGGGTTTTCGTGTTGGTCCCATTTGTGAATAGCGTACGCCTTGAAACGTTACCTCTGCCGGTATCTCACACTTTTTATCGGTATCTTCGCTTAAAAAATGTCGCACGGCTGTTAGTTATTTTAAATATATTTGCTTGGTGAAACATCAGCCGACAATTCTGATTTGATACGCACAAGAAATTTCGGAGTGCAGCCAGAGAAACAGCCGTGGTTATACAGATAGCTAAAGTTAGCAGATCCTACGCATATTTGGCGCAATCGACAGTCTTGGTCCTCCAGACAATGTTCACATTTCTTCTAAACACACCCACAAATGACAAAGCAAACGGGTTTGGAGGTAACACAGGGCGTTTCAGATAGCTTGCGCAAAGTATACTTTTCGGTTTTGCGCGCGCTAATCAAGAGCTGGAATGGGAAGAAATAAACGGGACAACTACCTCAGCATAGATTAAATAATTCATCTGTCGGAACAAACGCTAGAACTTTTCTACTCAATGTTTCTCGTTAGAGCTGCTATTTTAAAGGTTAAATAAGCATTATTTTTTTTATTACCCAGCCTATCGGATTGGCAGTTCAGTCGAATCAAAAAAACTTTATTTCGAGTAAATTCGAGACCTCCCAGGCCCCCTGGGTCCCACTCAAACGTTCATGCCTAGTAAGAACATGACGTCGACAGCCCGGCTGGCGGCGATCTTCTGCCTTGCCGGGAGGTCTTCCCAGTCGTGCCAGGTTTTCAGTGGCACCAGCCCGTCGGGAGTACAAGACGGACAGGCCAGGAGAAGGCGGGTTAGATTTTCGCTCGGTGAATTGCACAGAGGGCAGGAAGGCGGGATGGGTTGGTTGTGGGAGAGGAGGGAGGGAGTGGGTAAGGTCCGTGTTTGCAAACGGCGCCATAGATGCTGTTTCCTGGCAGTAATGGAAGAGTGGGGAGGTGGGTATATTTGCCTTTCGGCACGAGCATTCGCACTGAGCTCAGCAAAGATACCCGCACGCTCCTTCGAGAAACCCTTCATGAGATCCACCTATGCCCGGTTTCTAGACCCTCGGGCTAAAAAATAAGCGGCCTTATTGCCAGGGTTTCCCGAATGCGCGGGCACCCAGATGAACTCAGCGCTGCGGGAGGAAGGGGGGTTCGGGGTAAATGAACTATTCCGACGTTCCAAAACAAGTGCTACAACCTTTGTGTGGAAGATTTTTCACGGCAGTTTTTAATTAAAAAATTGCTGCAGATTCACGAAGTGAGCTCCATTGACAAAATGATAAACGAGGTAAATAATGTTTATGAAATCCATCCATCCGTCCATCCATGGATGGACGGACGCACGCACGGACGGACGGACGTACGGACAGATGCACGGACCGACGGACGGAAGGACAAACGGATGTACGGACGGACAGATGCACGGACGGACGGACGGGCGGACGAACAGATGCACGGATGTACGGGCGGACCGACGGATGCACGGATGGAAGGGCGGAAGGACGCATGGACGGACGGACGGTCGGACGAATGTACGGACGGATGGACGGACGGATGGACGCACACACGGACGGACGGACAGACAGATACACGGATGGACGGACGCAAGGACGGACGGACAGATGCACAGATGAACGGACGGACAGACAGATGCATGGACACAGTACGGTCTATTTTAAACCTATATGCGCGCTATGAACGCTCTATGTACGGTACATGTTGTGTTTCGGTCCTAGGGAAGCTGCCACAACGACGGCGTCAGCAGACGTCGTGAGGGCCTAAGGAGCTTCGCTCCAGAAAAATTCACGCATCTCCACAAAGTGAATCATGACGAGTGGGCGAAGCTCTGGGTATCGTATGGGTGAGGAACCATACGTGGCCAGAGTGTTTCCCCATATAAGGTGAGGGACATAAAGGGACATAGACTCGACGACAAAGCTAGGTCCTAAGGTGCATAACATCTACGTTGAAGTCGCCGACTAGTATAAAGGGTTCGTGCTTATTGGTGTTTCATATTTTCCGTCCCAACTTCTGATTGTCGTTCTATAGTAAACCTCTTTTCTAATTCACATCGGTGGGTATGTGCCACAGGTATGCGGGTATGTGCCACAGGTGATAGTTTATATCTACCCACGAACGGCGAGAGCAGAAATTGGTAATTTTAACACGAGTGCACGTCGAAGTCGCCGAAAAGTATAAAGGGTTGGTGCTTCTAGGTGTTTTATACTGTTCCGTCACAATTATGATTGATAGTAGTATATTGTTAAACCTTATTTTGTGTTTCACATCCACGAACCTCTCCGTCATGGACACCGCGGAAGGACAGGGCTCGGCCCTAAGGTGCTTTGCCCCTAAAAGTTACCAAGCAATATTTGTTAATTACACAGCTTGGCGCAATGTAGAAAGACCTCATGACGTGCTGCATACGTCTCAGTAGTGGGCCAGTTGGACGCGTGTAGTGTATATTTTTTATTTTTAAATAGTAGGCGCAAGTTACCTGAAGCACAGTGTGTAGCTTGAATTCAGGAACAGCTTTCCCCGATGCTACAGTGCATTGTAATAGCCATTACACTGTTCTCTGTGCTCTGCTGGCCGAAAAGTCCTTCCGTAGAATCTCGATTACGCTACCTTACATTAATAATAACAACAACAATAATAACAATAATAATAATAATAATAATAATAATAATAATAATAATAATAATAATTGTAACTTCTTTATTTCCATCAACGGTGGAGGAGACTGCGGTTAAAAGTTGCTTGAAACACAAGTACCTTGACAGAGGCCTGCCGCCATGGGCGCGGGAGGAATCGTGCCCATTACGTGGAGGAAGGGCGCTTTCGTTTCAGCAAATCGCTGGACCAGTTATTAATATTTGGTGCTATTTGCGTGGATGCTTATTAAGGCGAAAGCCTTAGATGCCTCGTCGACCGTCGTCCCGTGGCGTCGGCGTCGAGACGAGGGAGTCGAAAATCATCATCACTCCACCACGTCACGACATGACGTCATGAAGACATTACAGACCAACAAAATTTGTGAGTTCGCCATGATGGTACTATCACGTCGCATACCGTGCAGTCAACATGACGTCACATAACGCGACCTCACATCAGTACGTCAACACATGGCATTGTCACTCGGTGAAAGATGGGCCGATCATGGGGGCAAGACAAAAAAAAAGGTGAGGTGCAGAAAATTTGCTGACTAAGAACCTGGAAGCGGGGCAGGGTGCAGAAGGCTATTATAGGACGGTGGGTCAATAATTCGACGGGGCAAAAAAAAGAAACTCCACGCGTATACACGAAGTGAGCGATGATGAGTGGGCGAGGCATGGTGAGTGTTCGGTAACCATGAATCTCCCGCGACATTTTGCCCACTCGCTCATGGAAATGAGTGACAACGCGTGTGGTCAGTATATACAATGCGTTTCATTGGTCATAACTCGTATGTCATATTGAGTTCTGGATTCCGTTTTCCTTTCATTATCACCGCTTTCTGGTCCGTGAAATGTAGAGTCAATGGTTCTTTCGATAACCCGCGGAAAAACTTAATATTTAACTTTGTCGAATTTAGTCTGATACGGCCTGATGTATTTATTGCGACAGGTTCTAGTGGAGTGGCGGTGTGGTGGCGGCACGTAATCTTGTTTGTTTATATTTATGTGGCCGTGAGATAGCAGGAAAGGAAGCTTTATGGCAGCCACAACACGCCGACATGCAAGGGTAGGCAGTGCTTCTTGATTTTAAAGGGGAGTTACGCTCTGGTGTCGAGAGTACTTAGAATATATAAATCCAAATGTTTTATCTTGTATACTGTCTAGTTTTAGCACGCGTTCGTTCTGGTGCGGGTTCTACTGAATGCTACCGTACTCGAGAATGGGTCTTACCAATGTTTTATATACTGTTAATTTCACATTTGACGCAGTCACAGCCAGTTTTCTTCGCCAGAAACCTAGTGTTCGGAAGGCTTTTGTGCACGTGTTTTCTAGGTAAGCATTCCAGTTCAGGGCTGTTGTAGAGGTCACACCTAAATATTTCTCCGAATTTGTCTGTACTAAATCACTACCCATTATTCGGTAGTTGAAACTAAAAGCAGTCTTTTTTTAGTTATGGTCGTATATTTACTTTTCTTCATATTAATCTCCATTACCTACATGTCACACCACTCAGCTAAATATGTAAAATGTCTTTTTTAGGTCCACGCAATGTTTTCACACCACAAATTTAACAACTTATTGACCACTCTATCTCGAGTATATTCGAATGTCAAAGCTTATCTTAATGCTCTAGAACGGGGGTCGGCAAACTGCGGCCCGCAGGCGGCATGCGGCCCGCGAGGCAGCATTTTGCGGCCCCAGACACGACGTCAGAAGCCTTGTTCTCCCCTTGTCATCTCCTATCTGAAGGCCGACATGGCAATCTTGACCTGAAAAGAGGTTTGCGCCTGTAACTTATGTTTGTAAATTGCAACCCTTGTCACATGCGTGCAAAAAACAAACATGATTTCCATTGCAACTTCATATTCTCTATGCTGTAAACACCTCCCCCACCCCCCGGTTTGCCCTCTGTCCCCCCACTGAGTCGACTTCATGCAAAGTGGCCCTCCACCTGAAAAGCTTGCCGACCCCTGCTCCAGCAAACATTGATCACACGAAAGTTCGCTCTCTGTGTCAGCAGTGGTAGCAGCTGGAGATATGCTCATAAAAAACGACACATTCAATATTCAGTTGAAACTGTTCGCAACTCTTACAATTAATTAACTAGATGTTTTAGAACTCCTTCTGGATGAGTATGTAATGTACATCATTTCGCAAACGAAGACTGAAGTGTCATCTCGGGGTTTGTTTCAGACGTCCCTGTGATGATTCCTTGCAGGGGCGCTTACAATACAGCCACCAACAAAGTATGAGTGGCCGATGGACAAATTCAGTTGTGCTTCCACATTTACTTTTAGGATAATTTCTATTCCGCTTTTGAGATATTCGCTTGCATGGTTCTAGATTTTGAACCTTTGAAAACACACAAGCATTCTTAATGTTCTTTTCCTCCTTGTTATTTTCCTCCTTTTCCTAATGTCCTTTTCCTTTCCTCTGCTCAAGCTAATTTATTTGTCGTGTCTCAGTCGATGCTTTGTTGTCACTTTCACCTGAAGTGGTGTCGAGCGGCAGCAATATGTATAAGATTTGCAGCAGCTATCAAACGCGCGAAGAATAAACAGCGTGTCTTTGACTCGCAGCTTAGTTGTCTTACCATGCTCCTGTCGTGTCTACCGTTTTTCAATTTACGACACCCGCCCATTCATCATTGACGACTAAGAAGAGTGTTTGCGCCGCTGTGTATTTACGGAAAATGATCCGGGATTTTTATCTGTCGTATTTGAATATCCCCTATCTGCACAGAAGACCACGGTGAAACCGAAGATATACATTTCTAGCCTGCTTTTCTGAGAAGGATAGCCGCCAAAGAAAGTGATTTGTTTTTAGTCAAAGCATAAAACGCAACACACGTGAAGTTATGACGAAGTCGTGAGACCCGTAATAAACAACGTACGCTATATTCATTGCGGTTGGTGGGTGCCGATTCGAGTATTATGGTAGGCTGTTTCCGAAGCAGAACGTTGTTGTGCAATATTTCATTTTTTTTTTGTAATTCATGGATGTAAACTGGCTTTATTCAATACTTCATTTTAATAAAACTGGATGACCAGTTTTCGAGATCGAGTTGCCACAACTCCGGTTGTATCGAATATCCGATTTGGTGGCCATTTGAAAGAGTGATACTTTTATGTATCTAAACGCTGCACCCTACATAGCTTCCCATTATCCGCATAAAATCAGCAAAAAAATATTCTACTTCACTCCATAGGGTGACTAATTAAGAATTATACGTCACATGCTTTAGTCAATCTGGTAACAGCAGTTCCATTCAATGATTTATGACAAAAACATATGTGGCTTTCGCAGAGTCAGGTTAACAAACATTCACAGGCATGCAGCAAGAAATACTTCCTGCTCCGTCCTCACGAGGTACATTATGCATTGCATTCGGTGTGGATTTTTTACCACGCATTTAATTTATTTTCTTGTATGCCACACCAACACCACTTTCATATTTCTTTAGTCACATAAACTACACATATACAAGAGCGAACATGAAGCCAAGGAGTTAAAAATATTAGTGGGCATGTCCACTTTAAGTGAATGCAGGGGAAGTACAATGCACGCCCTCTCCCCGTGTTTCTCTATTCACAGGACTAGTATTTCGCACCCGCACCTCGGGATTAGCTCTATACCGGCGTTTACCTTCTGTCTGTCTTGCTTTCACCTTGGGATTTTTCTTACATAGTTGCCGTTTGGCTGCTTTGTCCTGTTTTCCTAAAGAAGGATTGAGCAATCGACGTAGACGTTCTTCCTTTGCTCGCTTAGTCCTGACAGCGGGATCCGCTCTTCGTCGGCACTGCCGTTCTCGTGCGAGCGAGCGCGTTGTCGTTCTCGGCGAGCCTGCTCAGCGGCGTCCATGGCGGGAAAGACCAAGTGCGCAGACCTTGCCAGACGTAGAGGGACGCTATCGCACGTGGCGCACTTTGCGCGTTCATGCAGTCGCAGCAGTGGACAAACTCGGTTAGTTGACGCTGTACACGCGACAAACGCTATCAGCCCCAACGTTTTATAACGTTGATCAGCCCGGCCACAGCCGTAGGCTCATAGCCTTAGTTCGAGCGTATCTCAAGAGAAGGCCTGCGCATTCTCACCGTGACGTCACAGATCTTGCCCGACGTAGAAGGACGCTATCACCCGTGGCGCAATTTGCGCGTTCATGCAGTTTGAACAGTGGAAGCACTCGGGTCAGTCGACGCTGCACATGCGACACGGACGCCATCAGCCCGCCCGCAGCCACGCGCTCGTGCGGCGAAGCTCGGCGGCTGTTTCATTTGGAACTACGTGACCATGCCGCCGCTTTCCACTGCAGTTAAAACAAGATAGTTCGAGGTACCCAAGCTACGCCCCAAGTAGTTTTACAAAAAAATGCTGGAGTGGAAATCATGCCTCAAGACTGCAGCGGTAGCCACTCAATGAGCGCTGTTGCGGCTGCCATCTTAGTGGGGTCATGGTTAAGCTTTAAGGTTCAACGAAGGAAAGGGAGCCTTTTTCCTCCCATGCCCTGTAAGAATGGCATGACAAATCTTTCCGGACAGATACGGCTCAAAGTGTACGTTAGTTTTACTGGTTTTGTCAAGAAACCTCCAATCCTTGGAAAATTTTACTGGAGATCAAGTCAATATTACTCATCTTGATACGTTACTTTCGTCGAGAACACCGATCTCTTAGTTTACAGGATAAAGGGTTCACAAAGCACCCCTCGGGCTTGTTGAAAAAACACATCTAGCGGAAAAGCAGACACGGCTATCAACTGTTCAGCCAAATATTGCAGCCGTGCGCGCCGCGTAAAGGCTACAAGCGGAGCGCCAAGTTGCTGTTTTCTCAGGTGCCCTTTTTACAAGCAGAGGCTGGTTCTCACTCTTGTCGGTGGGCGGACGTCTGTCATCAGGTCGTCACGTTTCTGTCATCCGACGCCGCAAAAGATTATTGGCCAATAGCCGGCATAAATCGAGAGCGCTGTTTGGATCAGATGCGCTTGTTCCCGTTGACACTGTGTATAACAGTTGTTTTAGTTAAATAAACAGTCTCGCATATGAAAAAAACTTAGTTGCGAGTTTTCCAAAAAGATGACCCACTTCCGCTAGAGGCCAACTGTCGTCTGCTGAACTCAGCGCACCAGCG